>MU224469.1:829037-847683 GCA_018584345.1 Thuja plicata
GAAGTGAAATGTTGGAAGATTGGGATAGTCACAACACCATATGTTCAAAATGCATTGATGCATGAGTGGAAGGATTAAAAGAGTGAATACATTAAGATGTGGAGTCTAGTGGAAGATAATATTGTTGTAGACCACTAGCCTTTGCATCACAAGCCTTTAGTGGGATTGGGTCTTTTTCCCCAACTAAATTTGAAAGAGTCCTTAGATCTGCCCCAAACCCCAGAAGGTTTGTCGAACTTGAGCCTCCTGCTCGAAAGAAGCAGACGTCGAAAGTCCTACCAGCCACTATTTTCTGGGGATCTACCATACCCTTGAATACTCAAACTCCCCAGATGGTCCCGGGAACCAATACCCAAACTACCCAACATATAGTTCCCCCAATGGCTGCATATTTTGGAAATATTGGGTCACCTATGGGCACTTTTTCAGGCGCAATCAATGACTTACCCTCTCACCCGGAGAATATTTGCCCACGTTATGAGCACTTAGGCTCATGAACCACAGAAGAACATTTACAGGCATACAAAGATGCCATGAATCGACACCGGATCTAGCATGAGGATGTTGTGACCCGCATGTTCCCCCTATCCTTAGGACAAAGTGAGTTGAACTGGTACCTAAACCTTCCCACCAACTCCATAAACACTTGGCAGGATATGGAGGATGCCTTCTTGTCTTCCTTTCGCATACATGTGGACCCAGCTTGGTCCCATAGCCAGTTCATCTCCATTAGAAAGGAACCCAATGAACCCCTTGCAGCATTCAACCATAGGCTCCAGCGTGCCCTGAAGCGGTGCACGGGCCCTTTTGTCCCATCGGCAGACGTTACCATACAGACATATCTTAATGCAATGGACCCTTTTGTTGCCACCCTCCTCTGGAGAAAAACTGCCCCGGGTGACCGGGACACCTTGGCAAAAGTCTACAACCTGGCCTTAGAGTTGTCTCGTGGTCTTAACAAATCCTCGGGCAGGATTGGACAAAACACACCCTATAACACTATCCCTGGCAAAACTGCTTATGCCGGAGGTTACAATCCCAATCTGGAAATAGGTGCCCCCTCTATGGTGGTGAATCCCCCGCCACCTTTGATAGAACAAAAGGCACGATATGTTTACCCCTCCCAGACCCAGATAGCACCGGGTCTGAAAGTCTTCCCTTGGAATTAGCCATAGCAGACGCCACAGACTCAGACATAACCATCTAGAGTGCCCTTCTTCCAGTCATCCGTGGCTGGAGGATTGCCGCCCTCGACTCTGTTAATCCTACTGCCTTCCCGAGAAGCCAACAACAGCCACAGTCGTCCCATTATGACGCTAACACTCAGTTGACCACTGAGGTTGAGTCCCTCCGGCGAATGCTGTCCACTTTGACCATGGACATGGGTCAACTGAAGGCTGGGTCCTACACGCCCTAAAATTCAAATTCCCAGAGGGGAAACATCTTCTTCGGCCAATGAAACAACAACGCCGAGGGAAGAAACTTTAATAACGGGTCTAGGCCAAACCAACAACAATGGAATAATAATGCTAACACCGGAGGCCCACCTCCGAACCAAAACACCAACCAAAATGGTGCTGGACCATCCCATTTTATGCCAGTCGTAGACTTCCAGCCCATGACCAAGTGGTGTAGGCTACATGATACAGGTTCCCACAATGAAGTGAATTGTGCCACTTTGGAGAAAGTCATAATGATCTCCCAGCTGGACAGGCAGCAATCGCATGATACCGCTCCCCCAGAGCCCCCTGTCCAAGAGAAAACCCATAGTGCCTTCACCTGTGATACCATCTTCTTCGGAACTTTCGGGGAAGATGAGGAAGAATCTAAACTACAGGGATTCTTTGATGAATCCATCCCACCCTTCGAGGCCAACGCCTTTACTAACCCACGGGCTCTATACAACACCCGGAGCCAGGCAGGTAAAGGACCAAATTACACGCCTACACCTCCTACCAAAGATACTCCTCCTCCCCGGAGTAATGCAACTGATCGACCCGTCCCTCCAAAAGGTCCTAGCTCTAACCAAGCAAAAGATCTCACGGAGGAAAATCACCAGTTCCCGGGAGGGAGATTTGACATCACGAAGGTGTTAGAGCAGACCACCACCTCCATGACCTTGATGGAGGTTTTGTTAAATTGTTGTGAGAAGAAGAAGTCCCTTTTGAAGCTCTTAGGAAACTCGAAGACTATTAGCCGCCCACCCAAGACTGTCTCATTCGAAGATGCTAACGCGACTGTCTTCCAGGGAAATAATGAGGATCCTCCCTTCCTACTAGGCCTGAACATTTATGGCAAAAATATACATAATTGCCTAGTAGATTCTGGAGCTTCGGGTAACATCATGCCCTTGTCCATTTGTCAGAAGCTCAGACTCCACCCCACCCTGTCTAATGGCGCAGTAATCCAACTGGATAAGACTACTGTAAAAATGGTGGGAGAACTGAAGAATGTCCGGATACATCTTATCTAGGACCCTAGGATAGCCAGCATCATTGACATCCAAGTGGTGGATATCCCAAAGACTTACGGGATGTTACTGAGTTGAAATTGGTCTAAGGCCTTGAATGGATACTTTTCGACCGACTTCACCCACTTATGGCTTCCATGGGAAGGAGAGTCTAATCAGATCTGAGTCGAAAGCAAACCTCGGATGAAACATGCCCTTACCAAAATTGGGAGGGTCAATGAAATCCTTTTCTCTGAGTCTTCTCTGGGGGCGTATCGACCTCTTGAAATCTTAACAATTGATTTCATCCCCGGAGAGGATCCCGTAGTATTGCAAAGAGAACAAGACTTAGAAGAAAAGGTGAGAGTTGAAGTTAACTCTCAGGGTCCCACGGTGACCCTTGCCACACTCCTGTCCGGCATGTGGTGCCGAGTGCATTACCAACAACATTCAGAGCACGAGTGTGAACCATCTCTATCGATCGCTACCCGGCAACTTGATATCTTCTGGGGTGAACAAACGGTCATTTCCCCGGGGCCCAGTGCTTCTGCGGGATGCACCCCTTTGGTACCGTTCCCCCGGGAATCACAAATCAAAACACCTCTGGAGGTAAATCCTACTGTCACGTCGGTAGCCCGAGAGAAAATCCCCTAGTCTCCCAGTGATAATCCAAAGGGAACTCCCCGTCCCCAGCCCCAAATTACAAACAATGACTTATGGACCTTGAAGTTCGACAGGTCCCGATCCAAATAGGGCTGTGGGGCCGGGGTAGAATTAATCAACCCATAGGGGAAATCCTTCCTTGCGTCCTATAGGTTGTATTTTAACTGTACAAACAATGTCACGGAGTATGAGGCCTTGGTCCTTGGACTCCTATTCGCACTAAGGAAAGGTATCACCCACCTCTGGGCTCTGGGTGATTCAGAGTTGGTTGTTAAACAAGTCCGGAGTCAATACACATGTCATGACAAGAGGCTAGCCGCATACCACAACCGGGCTTGGAGCCTTATCGAAGATTTTGATGCCTTTGGCATTGATCTCATTCTCCAGTGACAGAACTATGTCCCGGATGCCCTAGCTGTTTCTGCGAGCACACTTGAGCCGATGGCTGGTTCAGGACTCTGAAGATTTTCAGTTGAGATGGTCCCCAGCCCCTCCATTCCAGACAATGTTACTCACTTTCAGGTTTTTGAGGATGATCAACATATCCTGTCCTTCATGGCCAATGTTGGTGTTTTTGAGGATCAGATAGTGGAGGAATGAGACCACGATGATACGGGGCAAAGTAATGAAGACGATGGGATCATGGACTTGCCCACCAACACTATCCCTAAGGGGATGGTTACATTAGAATGAATCTTTGATTCGGACCCTCGGGCCCATGAAAAGGTATCATCCTCCCCTGAGGGAGGAAAGTTTGAAAAGGTTAACATCGGCCAGCCTGGTGAAGAAAAGATCATCCACATTGGTACCTCCTGCTCCCCTGAAGAAAAGGAGAAGATTCTCGCAGTTCTCCAAGAATACATTGATGTAATTGCCTGGGGATATGAAGATTTAAAGACATATGACACATCCATCATGACCCACACTATTCCCCTGAAACCTGACGCTAAACCCTTTCGGCAGAAGCAAAGACCGGTCAACCCCCTGATAGAGCCTCTGATTCGTCAGGAGGTAGAAAAACTATTGTCAGCCTAGATAATATTTCCAATCTGGCATACTACGTGGGTTGCCAACCTGGTCCCAGTCAAGAAGAAGAGCGGTGAGATCCGCCTTTGTGTGGATTTCCAAAATTTGAACAAGGAATCTAAAAAAGATAATCACCCTTTCCCCTCCTTGGATGAGGTGCTACAGATAGTAAACGGATCCCAGATGATGTCTTTCTTGGATGGATATTTGGGATACAACCAGGTCATGGTCAAATACGAGGATAGAGAGAAAACAACATTTACCACCAAGTGGGGAATGTTTGCGTATAGAAGAATGCCCTTCGGGTTGATCAACGCAGGGGCTACTTTTCAAAAGGCCATGGACATTGCATTCGAGGGCCTTGTAAATCGATGCATAATCATCTACATGGATGATTTGACCGTCTTCTCCTGGGACAGGCGTGATCACGCTGCCCACCTCGCTCAGATCTGTGAGAGATGTCGCCGGTATGGAATATCCCTCAACCCCAAGAAGTGTATATTCGGGGTCACCGAGGAGAAGTTGCTCGGGCATATCATCTCTAATAAGGGTGTATCCGTCGACCCTGATAGAGTCAAAGCATTGCTGAACTTGCAGATGCCTGGTAGCAAGAAAGAAATGCGATCCTTCTTCAGAAAAATTAACTTTGTGCGAAGATTCATCACAGGATTCGCAGAAATAGTTAAACCACTCAATGAAATGATGAAAAAGGATACAAAAATTGAGTGGAGTCCTGAAGCTAAGCTGGCATTTGCCCAAATTAAATAGACCATAATGGAGGCACCCGTCCTGGCTAGTCCAGACTATTCCCTCCCGTTTTACATATATTCATTTGCTTCGCCGCATTCTTCCACGGTAGTACTGACCCAAAAGGTTAAGGGAGAGGAACGACCAATTGCTTTCATGAGTTCCCCCTTTAAAAATGCCAAGGTTTGGTATTCATCACTGGAAAAATAGGTCTTTGCTCTAGTTCACGACATGAAGAAGTTTCGGCATTATATCCTCCAGAGCAAAGTGTATGCTATCATCCCGGACCAGGCTGTCAAATCTCTGCTGATGCAGAGTGAATTGGGCGAGAGACAGGGGAAATGGATGGCCATCCTCCAGGAATATGACTTAGAGATGCAGCCCATGAAAATAGTCTGAGGCCAGGGACTAAGTCAAACGATGGCAGAAGAGACTCCCCAAGTAGAATGTCATACTTACACAGTGGAGTCCATTACCCAAAACTCGTGGTATACCGATCTGGTGTACTTACTGCTAAACAAAAAATTCCCAGAGGGATTACCTCCCCACAAACACCGTGCCTTGTGGATGAAAAGCGCCCACTTCATGATTAAAAATTCTGCACTTTACGCTGAAAATACAAGGGAGTGTACCTCCGGTGCATCGACAGGAACCAAGATATGAAAATAATTGATGAATTCTATGGACAGTTTGGAACCGGGCATGGTTCAGCCAACGCCACTGCCCATCAGATCCTCCAAGCTGGATACTATTGGCCCTATATCTTCAAGGATGTTTACGCTCATGTCAGAAAATGTCATACTTGCCAAACTGCAGCACATCGTGAGCGTAACCCAGCCATGCCTCTGCAACCAGTCTATGAGGCTAGACCCTTTGCCCAGTGGGCATTTGACTTCATCAGGGAGATCAACCCCAACTCGTCTGCCAACCACCAATATATCTTCACTGCGACTGATTATTGTACTCGGTGGTTTGAGGCTATTCCTTACAAAAACAACACGGCGGACATAGTTATCAAGTTTTTGGAAGAAAACATCGTCACGAGGTTTGGAATGCCTTTTGCTTTAGTATGTGACAATGGTCCAGCATTTTCTTCCACATAATTACTCGAATGGACCTACAACCAAAAGATCACACTGAAGTTCTCCAGTAACTATTACCCCTAGGGAAATGGCGTTGCTGAATCAACAAACAAGAATCTACTTGAGGTGATCAAACATTTGTTAGAACAAAATCCTCGGGATTGGCACCAAAAACTAAAATTCTCCCTCTGGGCAGATCGTATTTGTATTAAAGCCACCCTGGGAACATCCCCATTCCCCTTGGTTTATGGTCAGAACCCTGTATTCCTAGTCAACTTACAAATCTTAGTTTTATAGTTTATACAGGAATTCAACAACAGGGACAACATTGTGGAGGTTCGGCTCCTGAATCTAGTGCGAATGGAAGAAGAATGAGACGCAGCCCTTGAACATTTTGTGTGTCATCAAGCGGTGGTAAAATGGTGGTTTGACAGAAGAGCCCAATATAAGGCTTTTCAGATCTCGGATTTGGTCCTGTTGTGGGATAAGGCCCGAGAGAAGAAAGGAAAGCATACCAAGTTCCAATGGCTCTGGCTCAGACCATACTTAATTTCAAAAATCTACGGGGAAAACACTTACCGCCTTAACACCTTGACTGGGGAACCAGTCGCATTTCCTATCAATGGGAAGTTTCTCAAACATTACTTCAAGTAAGGGTAAGATTGTCCAAAAGTTGTATTATATGTAAATATCCCCTTGTAAATAGTTTTGTCAGCTATCCTCCAGGGAAGTCTCCCCCTTTCTTTTGTTTTTGTTGTCTTTGTTTTCGCTTTCGGCTTTCTTTTAATCCCGACATTTTGTCCCATCCTATAGGAACTGGAATGCTTCGCATAACTTTGGCCTCTGGTGCAATGTCTCCGGCATGGTGAACTTTAGAATCTATCTTTATCATAGTGGAATCAACCCGGTCTCTGGGATTGTTTTGCAGGTTATGGCACATTTTTGAGTAATCTCCATTGGGTGTTGTCTCTGGGAGTCTGGCAATCAGTGAACAATAATAATATAAGGAACAAGTAATCGAACACGCCGGAGGTAGATCAGCTGTACTGATTGGTTGATCCACATCTAAAAATCCAAACAATTCCTTCAGGGTCCAGAGTTTTATCCTCTCCAAATATCTAAATATAGGTGGATAGGTGAAAGGAGTACCACCATTTGAATTTTAGCTAAGCTTAAGCTCAATGGTGAAAGAAGTACCACCTTCCCCACTTGGAAATCAATGAGATAATAAGAGGAAAAGCGGGACGAAACTCTGGCCTCCGGGGGAAAGCAATCAAATTGATGACTGGTTTGATGTAATTAGTACCGCCTCTCTATTCCTCCCAAGATATCATCGGCTTGATTTCCTTCCAAAGCACACATGACACCACTGATGAATGACTTCGGACTGACTCCTGTGTGGTCGGGTTCTCTTAGATATGCTGCTCTCTGCTTGTCAAACGCTTAGGGAGGATGATTTATTCCAGTTGTGCTAACCAGAGATTCTATGGTTCTCAAATGCGATAAGGCATTTGTCCCAGATACTCGCCATTTGTTATGCCCTGCATCCCTGTCCCTACATTTTGTGTGAAAAATGTTGGGTCCCCATTTTTTTCTTTTTTGCTTTGCTTTTTCCTGCGGCTTTGCCTTGTCTTTCTTTTCTTTTTTTGCTTTCTTTCTTCGGGGTTTTCTTCCCCGGTGTGTGTTGTTTTCTTGGTTTGTTTTTTTTTCTTCCGGGATCCCGGATCCCGGAGGTTTCCTTTTGGTTGGAAGCCAGATTCTGGACTCCGGGATTCTTTTCTATGATGTTCTTAAGTCTTAGGAATATCATCGTAAGGAATCTCCAGGCCCAGAGTCCGGAGGTTGCGCCTGACCTAAAATCTCCGGAAGGAGGAGGATTACTTTTTCACCGCGGGTATAAATAGACTTACCTGTCATTTTCACATTTACCATGATTAAAACCTTCGAGCACTCAGAGCGAAATAGAGTGATTTTCAAAGCGATTAGCAGAGCAGGTACAGAGAAATTTGTGATAATCAAAGCTTAACACCTTCTACTATTCTCAGACGTATGCTAGCGCTCCGTGGTGGTGATCCCGACAGCCTGACGATTCGAGGTTGTTGTAGGGTTCTCGTGGTAATCTTTCCTTTCCTCTGCCTTCTGCACTTTTAGGTTGGTGCTTCGGCTTCCCTCTTCTCTGTTTTGCTTTCATTTTTTTTTCTGGTTCTCTTGGTTTGCCTGGGTTTTGTTTTCGTTTTCTTTGTTTCTCTATTGTGTCTTTCTTTTGTCTTCTAGTTTTTCCACCCATTGGTGGGTTAGCTCTGCTAGGAGGTTTTCCACCTTCTATGCAGAGGTTGTTTGTCTGTTAGGTCTGTAAATAGCTTGTAAATGATGTAGATAATTGTATATATCTGTTTCTACTTTGTCTGGTTTTCCCGTGGGAGTCGTCCCGTGTGTATATTCTTGTATATATGTACGTATTTGTAGATATCCCTTATGTATCTCTCTGTTCCATGTATATACCCCTCAGCTCTATATGTATCCTTTCAGGTGGCTAGACGAGTTGGTTGAGTCACCTTTGCTCCTAGTTTTTTGCCTCCAAGCTTGCTTCGGGGAAGAAAACCACCTGTTTGAAACTTGGCTCTCGGTCAGTTTCAAACATGTAGTTTTCTCTCTCCTCCATCAAGGCTATCAGAGCCTCATTTATTTCCCATGCACATAATTACTTCCAGCCAAGTGGCTTTCCTTTTTCGCGCGTTTGAATAGTTGGCTCCGCCGTCATTGCCATCACATCCATTTAATGCTAATGCACGTGGCGTCCACGTGGACCTGCCTCCACCTTCTTCTTTGCTAACGGTCATTTCTCCAGGTCTCGAGCCTCCTTCCACCACTCGTCTTATGTCTTCACCAAGTATGATAAAATTTCCTGGACCCGGAGATATAGTGAAAATCTTAAGTTTATGATGTGTTTTTCTTTTCGGATATTTTTGTGTAAAACTAACTTTTTAGGAAAAGCAAACGGCGCAGTGGTAAGAACTCCGGACCCCGGAGTAACTGTTTTATTTTGATAAGTATGTTCTGACGGTCGCTCTGTCTCGCAGGTCTGGACTTCATCTTACAAACATGTCTGAGGCATCCGCATCATCTCCTCCCAGGAGTCTGGAATTACCAAATACAACTGAGACCAGGGCAGCAGCAAAGTCAAAAATAGAGAAGGCCTTGGAAAAGCTGCCCCTCACCATGAAGTTTGTATAGGATAATGAGATTGTGGGCTCAAAGATTGAGTCCAGGGTGAAACTGATGACCGACGCCAGTGTCGGGACTTAAGCAGAAATGTAGGCCATGGTAAAGATAATGCACATCCAGCGACAGGCTGGAGACAAAATGGAAACCAACATCAGAGGTTCCAGAATCCTTCGGGCAGCTTGCTTCCCATGCTCCGTGCAGTCCCCGGAGCTTGTTCTAACCTTGGCTGCCAACTATAACTCTTCTGTCCGGGCCGTCATGCTCGCACCTGCAGAACCCACAGGATACCCTACTCCACTGGTGTCCCTCGACCCAGTCACTTTCCAAGTAGGCCTGGGTATCCCACAGTTTAACAGGGCCTCGGTGGTCACAAGGACCGACGCCTTGAAACAATTCAACCAACTGGAGGATGCTTCCCAGGTGTACATGAACACCAATTGGCTTAAGGTCCCAAAGAGGGACCCAAAAAGAATGAAGATAGATATCCCCGGCTCTGAATTCAAGGAGAGCACCCAGATGGGGATGATAGTATTGGCCCGGGTATTTGGGCAACCCTCTGCCCAAGAATTTGCAAAATGGATGTACTACTTCCTACTGGGCATCTCCACTAAAGGAGAATTATTTGACTAGGTGACAATTATCTCCAATCATGTCGACTCTCAGTTTCTGCAGTTGAATGAGAAGAAGAAGTTCTATATGACTTCTTATGTTTTCTGGGCTTTGGCCCAACAGAGGCCCCACTCTAATGGCCTACTTATAGATGGCATTCTCGGGCTTGGCCTGGGACAAAAAGCACCATGGGACCATTTCCCATAGATTCAATGGGAAGCCAGCTTCCCCAGTTACTGTCGGGTAAATGATTCTTTCGTTTACTACCATCTGCTCACGCCCACCCTGGATGCTGGATACCGCCTATCCACTGAGACGATGAAGTTGGTTAGTAGTTATGGGCACTACTATATCCAATTCCAGTAGCATACATACATTAGGGTCGCCGGCTTCTCCGAGAAACCCTACTTGTTGCCCAAACATTGTGGGGACAAGATCGTGCTACTGGAGTATTGCAGACAAATGCTGGAGCTGCATACCTTCTTGGCCCACAAGAAGGTCCCAAACATCTCATTCCCAATCTCCTGTGGGAACTACACCTGCAGTCTGGCCACCGCAAGGGAGGCAGACAATGAATTGAAATGTTACAACTTGCAGGAATTTTATCTGGCGTGGAGGAATTTTGATCCGCATGGCCGAATTGCAACGGCACTGCCCCGGGCTTCGGAGCCCCACCAAATACACATGGAGGACTTCTAGGTAGATTTCCAGGATGATGTAGATGTCCAGAGTAGGCACTACGACCGGATAACAGCTGGAATGATGCAAGAACTAAAGCTCCGGAGGTTCCTGGCGGGTTTCTCAGACACCGCCCCCACCACAGACCCCCAGTACAAAAAAAAGGGGATTGACAAAATGCCACTGCTAGCAATAAATTGGGCCGCCCAAGAGGAGCCCACAATTGAAGACTTCACCCGGGAAGTAGTGGAGCGAAGCCACACCTACTTCAAGAAAGCCTGCCCTGAAAGTACTCGTCGGGCAGCCCAGCCGGCACAAGGGCCAACTCCTTCGCAGTACCAAGATTGACCCCGGGGGCCGGGACTTCTTCAAAAGGTGTAGACAAAGGAAAAGGAATAGCTACAACCCCCTCGGTGCAAGAAGTACCGATACAAGAGAAAATTAAGCAGTCTGTGGCAACCTCCCAGCAAATGAGGGAGCAGTTAATTACGAGGCTTGCCACTCCCCCGCTAATGGCCAGACCAATTCATCCTCCTTCCTCCCCATCACTGGCAGCATTGATGATTAAGGCAACGGGGGTGGATCCCACAGAGGTAGTAGTAATTGCCAATGCGGGGCCGCCTCTAATCACCCAGAGGAAGAGAAAGCATATTACACAGCCGAAGCCAGAACCAACACCAAGGGCTTCCCTCCCAAAAGAAGTGGAAATCCTTTCTTCCAGTTCCCCGAAACTGGAGAAAGAAGAAGAACAGGCAGACATCCCAGCCAATCCCCCTCCGGAAGAGGAGTTTGACTTATTTGTAGCTGATGAGTTCAGAAATCTGCAAGGGGGCGACATACAAGCAGAGATAGAAGTCCCAAAAAAAGAGCAAGAGGCTGTGGATCCAGAAGACCTGGAACAAAAGGCTGCAGAACAAGAAGTGCAGCAGATGGAAGAAAAGAGGCCAGAACTGGAGGTTATATTTGGGGCCCTAGAAACACAAGGTCCGGGAGTGGACCAACAACCGCCAAGTGAACAAAAGGCATCCATTGGGGAACCTAGACCTAGAACTTCGAGATCAACCGTAACCCCAGCCGCCTCGTTCCCAAGGCCACTCCTAGGGGAAACCTTTGGGCAGGTAATCACAGCGGCCCAAATTCTGAATCTTGACCTGATACCTCCCCTACTGCCAACAGATGAAGAGGAAGAGCAACATGAAGAAGAGATCCCCGAGGAGGCCGACCAAGGTCTAGACACATCAATTGACATCCGGGACCAGGCTAAGGAGATATAAATTGAAGATGTTGCTATAGAAGAGGTTCCGGCAGGGAGAGGAGTAGAGGAGATGTATGTTGAAAAGGAGCAGCTGCCACCGGACACCAGGAGAGAATCTAAAGAACAAACTTTGGCAGGAAGGCCACCTCTCCCACCTCCATGGCTGGCAGAAAGCAGGAAAAGAAAAGCCCAATCTGCTCTGACAGTCCCTCTCTCCCTGGTCGAAATGATGGCCTTAGCCCAGGCCCCGCCAAAAATAAAGAAGGCCCGGACAGTTCATACCCTTCAGACTGGGCCGGGCGGAGAAATAGTTGCAGTAGTGGCAACACCTCCCCAGACGCCGATGAAGCGACCGCGGATCCCGCAGATTACAATATCGTAGAGGTATCTTTGGAAAAAAAGGAAAGCAGGGCGAGGTAGACCTGCTAAAGGAGGCAGCAAGGGCGGTAGAGGCCCGATATGAAAAAGAGGCCCAGAGGCTCAAGGCAAAAAAAGAGAAGAACACAAACCTTATGGGGTTGCTTACAGAGCTGGCCCGACCCCTCAATGCCGCTCCTCCGGAGACTTCCACAGTAGAAGAATTACCGCAGAGCGACATAGACTCCCTGCGAGTAATGAAAAAGAAGGCCCAAGCAGCAGACGAATGGGTCACTCTGTAGATAGGAAACACCCAGTATTTCCTAGCATCCACTCTCCCCAATTTATATATAGCCCGACAGGTTATTCACCAGGCAGAAGCACTGATCGATCAATGGGAGAGTGACGCCGAGAATTACCAAGCATGGAAGGTAGAGCTCGAAGAGCTCCTCACCCTAGGGGAAGACATAGTTTCCGAATCTGGAATTCTGGGTGAGGAATCATTTGATTTCATAAGGGCTCAGCACTCTAGACTGGACCTCACATTGGAGGTAACCAAGAAACTGGTAGAGTCCTTGCAGGAAAAGGTAAATACTGTGAAGTATTCTTCCAATTTGTACAAGTCATTTATAATAAAAGCTTCCGGGGTTGATCCCCTTAGTACGGACACTTATACCCCTGAGGAGTCAATTTTGGGGAGTTTTGATGAAATTATGGCATCTCGGTATCAATCCCCGGAGGGGATAGATGGGGCCCAAATGACAAAACTTTACGAAATAGTGCTTAAAGGCCATGACGCCGCAAGGATGGCAGATGAGTTTAGAAATAATGTTCCAGACCTAGGGGAACTAGTTGATGTGGCCAGACACAGAAGGGCTAGCCTGAAGAAAATAGATAAAGATGGCACTTTCCGCCTCCTTCAGGCCTTCAATGATAATAAACAGCCTTGAGCGATTCTCCGGGAACCAGGGAAACTTGAGTATTAAGTATTCTTTATTCTTTTGGGGGCGTAAGTTCCCGGATCCCGGAGTCCCAGATTCAAAATTTTTGTATTCTTTAAAATGATCCGTGTCCCGGTCCCGGAGGCTGACCAGTCACTTTCAGAGGTAGTTAATAAGACTGTCAGAAGGTAGTTGGACATATTAAGAGGCATTGGCTCGGCAGTTGATTTCTGACAGGGTGATCTTCTTAAGGTGCCGTTCAAAGGTACACCTGGCACGTTGGAGATAGGGTGCCACATTTACCATTTATGAGGCATGTAGCCTCGGTCCTTGAAAGACCTGCTTTCTTCTATCTCCTCTCTGGCTCTCTTCTCGAGGCCGATTCTTTCGATGTATATTCTTGACTTTTTGTTCTGACATGACAGACCTACTCCGTCTCCAGGTCTTTTTTAGGGTGGTGCAGGTAGTTCCGGCCCCCGGATATTGTATTTTAATGGAATGTGTAAAATAGGGTTAGGGTTAGCAAAGAGTTGTATAAATAGGCAAATCGGCCCATTTCTAAGGGTTGGCAAAATTGATGATTTTTTTGTCCATAAGAAATAGTAAAGTGATTTCTGGTTTTAGTTGTAGAGCTCAATGCTCCATTGTTTTGTTCATGGTAGTTAGATGCTCCCCTGGAGCCACCATTGTATCACACACCAGTGCTTGCTGGACTAAATTTTAATGAAGAAGGAAGGATTCTTGGTAATGATGCTGTTAGCGTCCCTGTTTCTGAGTTAATGGTATTTCATATTTTAACGTTCTGTATGTCCTTTACTCTGATATGTTAAAATAGATTAACGACCTCCTTATTTCTGCTAGTGATAAAATGCTAACTGATGGTTGTGTATTTCTTCGGTATTTAGTGTAATCTTTAAGAGTATTGTTGATGTTCTGGACATTTTGGCATGACTGTAGTTAGATAAAAATTTCTAACCCTGCAGGATCTTTTCTATTTTATTTTCTAAGTGTAGAGTGCTCTGGGAAACCCTTACTGTACTGAATCTCCAGAGAAATGAGTTGAAGTAACCAGCTATCCCCCTCGAAAATAGTCACCTCTCCCAACCGAGCCCCGCACCATCGTGACCCGACACCCAGGTGCTTGAAGGCCCAGAGGATTCATTTCCCCCGGACAACCTTTGCAGGTGGAGTTGGCCGATTTCCCCGGAACCCAGTGACAACTTATGACTTTTGGCGGACCCGGTCAGCAAAACCCCGTCAACAGTTCTGAGATAGAACAATTTGATCTCAGACAATGAATGGTGTTTTCCTTCTAATCAACCACACAATAAGGCTACATGCTCAAATGGATGGGTGAACCAAGAACTAATGTTTTGGAATGGCTCATATACCAAGTTAGAGGCCTCTTATAGTGGGTCAGCTCCTCAACAAAATGCACAACTTGATGATACTTCTCTCTTTAATTTGGAGAAGCAATATTTTAATGGAGTAAGTGGTGATTCCCTAATTGCAGCCAACACTTGGTCTAATAGAAGAGCTCAAGACATGGAGCAAATAGAAGATGGAGCAAAGGATACTACACCTATAGATTCATCACATCCTTCTATTCCTACCATACTAAAGAAGGCTCCTACCATTCTAGTCAAAGAGAGTCAATCTCCAAAGGAAGTTGAGCCCATCATAGTAAAAGTACACCAAAGAGTACACACAATAGTTCCCTTCAACATTGAAGACAATATGAAAAATTTTAATGGCACCATCATGTCTTTGGCCATTCTAGGGCAGCCTAAGATCTTGAAGAAGGCTATGGGTGAAGTGATAATTCCTCAACATTCCATAAATGATGTTGCTAAGCTAGTGATGGTTAACATTGATCAAGAAAAGAAGATCCCAAGAAGAAATTCAAAGGTTGATGCCATGTAAGGTAGGAACCTAAAACCACCTACCTTTTATGTATAATTAATTATTGGTAAATCTTTAGTAAATAATTGTATGGTAGATAGTCGGGCTACTAGTTTTGAAATGCCCAAAAAATTAGCTGACCAGGTGGGACTTAAATATGAACCTTTTCAAAAGAGAGTAACTCAGATTGATGGTTCCTCAGTAGACACAGTAGGTGTAGCTAAGGACATGTTATGCCCTGCATACCTATCCCTACAGTTTGTAGGGAAAATATTGGGTCCCCATTTTTTTCTTTTTCTCTTTCCTTTGTTTTCCTTTGTTTCCTTTGTTTACCCCCTGGGATTTTCTCCCACGAGGGTTGTCTTTTGTTTTTTCCCCCTTTGTGTCTCTAGGACCTAGTCTTAGAGTTTGTTTGTTCTTTTGGGTCGACCGGATTCCAGACTCTGGGATTCTCTGCCAGCGTATCTTCTTTTCAAAGAAGGTAGGGTTGCATAGAATCCTGGGGGCCCGGGGTTCGAGGGTTTTCTTGTTCCAAATTTTTTTGAAAGAATGCAACACTTTTACCCTAGGGGTATAAATTAAAGTTACCTATCATTTTCACATTTACCATGACCAACTACTTAGAGTTATTAAGGCAAATTTGAAGTGACTAAGTGCAGATTTTTATGGTGATTAGCAATGATTAGCAACATTTAGCAGGTGATTGGTGGTGTTTGTTCATGGTGTTTGAAGGTCACTTCATTGCAGAGCACCTCCTATGCTCATCCTCTTCACATTCCTGTGTGTTCTAGGTAGGCTCTCGACTCTTCCTTCTCTAGTTTTCCATTTTCTAGTTCTTACTTATCTCTTTTACTTTGTTTTTGTTTTGTTTTCATTTTTGCCTTTGTGTCTTGCTTTTTGGTTGCCTCTTGTTGGTGGGTTGGCTTTTCCAAAGGGTTGTCCGCCCTTTGTGCAATTATAGTCTAGTGTGTATATTTTACATTATTTTAGGTTAGCTTTAGTGCCTCTATAAATTTTGTTTAATTATGTTAATACTCTATAGATGTTGTGTATATATCATTATTCTGTGAGCTATGGTTTGGCCTTTACAGAGCTTTGATTTTCTATATTTTAGTGTATATACCTTGTGTATATCCTTCCATCCTGTCAAGCTTGTTGCGCTCCATCATGTTTGAACCACCCTGTCGAGCTTGTCTGAGAGGCAATTACCACAACTTAAACTCGGCACCTCACTAGTTCAAGCCACGACATCTTTCTCTCTCCTCTATCGTATCATCTTAATGACAAGATTAATTTTTCATGAGTAGGAATTTAAAACCTATCCCATTTGGCATTAATTTCATCCGTGTTAGCCTACTTTTCACTACTAATGCCATTAATGCCATTACGTCGTCTATCATGTGACCATGTGACGACCCACATCAATCAAGTATGGTTCTCTTCGATCATGTTGACAAATGGCTAGTCCTTCTATAATCCATGTGCTGAGAGGCACCTGGGTTTGTATCCTATTTTTATCACTTAAGCTCATGCCCCATAGCCCCAGGTGTTTATCAAGATCTAAGGGATGAACTTTGGATAGTACGAGATTTTTGATATATGCTAACACTTTTTGGACAGGTGCGAGATGGTGGTGAATTCCATGAAGTCTGCAAAATCATTATTTTTATAATATCATGTATTGACAATTCTCTGGTCTTGTAGGTTGCAGAAAGCTTGATCAAAATGTCTAAAGTGATCACTCCTCCTGATAGTCTGGAGCTACCTACTACCTCCACTCGGGCAGCCACAAAATCCAAGGTTGAAAAGATGTTGGACAAGCTACCACTGACCTCCAAGTTCCCAAAGGAGGGTGGTATCATGGGGTCCAAGGTGGACTCCAAAGTGTAGGAGATAACAGATACAAAGCCCAGACTTTGGGCTGAAATGCAGGGCTTAATTCAAGCCATATACAAGCTGAAGGCCGGTGGAGACAGTATGGCCACTCACTTGGCCACCTCCAGCATTATAAAGGCCACAAAATTTCCTTGTTTAGTACAATCACAAGAATTGATAATTCAACTAGCAACACTATACAATGCACCTACTTGGACTGTTCTACTCGCCAATCCATGACCGTTACAATACCCAAAAACAATCGTCAACTTGGATGGAGAAACTTTTTCTTCAGGACTGGGGATTCCATAGTTCAAAGGGTCCATCATTCTCACCTAGTACAAATCATTGGAGGAGTTTGAGGAAGCTGCTCTCATCTCTTGGAAATATCTCAACACTCAATGGTTGAAGTCCCCAAAGAGGGACCACAAAAAGATGAAGTTGGAAATTCCCGGCGGGGATTTCAAGGAGCCCATTTAGGTGGGCATCATATTTCTATGCAGGATCTTCAGACAACCCCACACTCAGGATTTATTAGTGTGGATGTGTTGGCAAGTTGACTTCCTGAGGAAGCATGACTCATTTTGTGTTGTCAATCATGGCAACAAAGTCATACTTAAGTTCTGTTATGAAAGACAAAATGACTAAGTGTGAAAATAGGGCAGATAGACACATACAAAGATTAGTACATCAGTGCACATGTTAGAGATCACACTAGAGAATATGTTCTTAGGTATATACTCTATGGTGTATATACATGCTAGATCCAGACATGCAAAGTATGGAACATTAGTACAGAAAAGTTACAGGCAGATTAGTAAACCTATAGTCCAGTAGACAGTGCATGGAAGCCGACTAAAGTTTTGGTCAGCATGAATTAGTTTGAGATGATAAGGCCATGCACCTTTAGTTATAAGTTTTTAATAATTTAATTAATGTTATAGTAAACACGCTTGAGCCGACTTGTTCGGAAGCATTGTGTATTTTGGTTTAAAGGCCAACTAGTGTTATGTTTTG
Organism: Thuja plicata; assembly: GCA_018584345.1. Lineage (NCBI taxonomy): Eukaryota > Viridiplantae > Streptophyta > Pinopsida > Cupressales > Cupressaceae > Thuja > Thuja plicata. The sequence continues at coordinate 846,864 of MU224469.1, forward strand.
GGTCACACCTATTCAATTGTAAACATATAAGTATGTAATGTAAAGTTATGTTATAAGAGTCAATTATTATGCATGAGGAAGATACAGATGAGTAGTATAATGAAGTCAGTAGATGATATAGCTCTTTAAAAGAGTAAGAGCATTCACACATACAAGGAACTGATCAAACAATAGTGTCATTACAACAGTTCATTTTTGATATAGTCCATATCAACATTTAGAGGGTTGTAGCCTTCATCTTATTGGGCAGTGAGCCATATAAATTTAACAAGGTTTTGTAAAAGAATCCTAATAGGATCAGACCTTTAACTAGGTCATTGTACTCAAATTGTAAAGACTGCTTCTAATAGGGCAAAGGAACTTTAACAGGTTCATTATACCTAGTACAATATTTGTTGGTACTAATCCCCACCAGAGTTTTCCTCTGATCAAGGTTCTCCATAATCATATCATGTGTTATGTGTTATGTTTCTTTGGATGCACATTTGATATATGTTTAATTGACTGAAATATAATTAATAGATAAACACTGATTCACCCCCCCTCTCAGTGTTTCTAACAATTGGTATCAGAGCTCTGCTCCTCTGAAAGAAAGGTTTACCACTTGAGGAGATCATGGACTCAGCTGAAGAAAAACATTTGAAAAAGAATCTTGAAGCAGCTCTTGAAGATCTTGACAGATCTGAGAAGGATAATGAAGAACTAAGATTGAAAAATGATGGCTCTCAAATACTTATTAAAAGGCTAAGAAAAGATCTAAAAGATTGTTCTACAAGTGATCTAGGAAAAATGGTCAAAAAGCTTAATGAAGAGAATAAAT
>MU224469.1:874701-886509 GCA_018584345.1 Thuja plicata
GATTTAATTGACAATTTTATAATTTTTATTTAATTAATATGTCATAATATCAATTAAATAATAGTATAAAGTTTATTTGCCAATGTAATGTGATTTTAGGAATTAATTAATTAATCAAGTAAGATGAATAATAAGGACCTAGGGTTTAGGTTAGATCAGTTTGAATTTGATAATTGCCTATTTGTTTTAGGACTTAGGTTTAATCAAGGTTAGGATTTCTTGATTAAATGTTGCGATTGGGGGTCTAGGGTTTAGGTGACCATTTTTAGGTGATTACATTGTTCATTTTTGATATAGTGCATATCAACATTTAGAGGGTTGTAGCCTTCATCTTATTGGGCAGTGAGCCATATACCTTTAACAAGGTTTTGTAAAAGACTCCTAACAGGGTCAGACCTTTAACCAGGTCATTGTACTCAAATTATAAAGACTACTTCTAGCAGGGCAAAGGAACTTTAACAAGTTCATTATACCTAGTACAATATTTGTGGGTACTAATCCCCACCGGAGTTTTCCTCTGATCAAGGTTCTCCGTAATCATATCATGTGTTATGTGTTCTTGTGTTATGTTTCTTTGGATGCACATTTGATATATGTTTAATTGGCTGAAATATAATTAATAGATAAACATTGATTCACCCCCCCCTCTCAGTGTTTCTAATAGGATGTAATGCTTTCTTTACTACATCACCACCTGCAACTAGACTTTCAATTGGGTAGCTATTATAGCCAATCATGTGGACACGCAGCTGAAGGGCATTGTCCAAAGTTTCAAATTCTATATGACATCTTACGTACTATGGACACTAGCCCAATAGAGACTGACTTTTTTAGGTTTAGGAACAGTTGGCAATCTTTGGAACGGGCCAGTCCAGCTAACACCATGGGATTATTTCCCTAGATCCAGTGGGAACTCAGTTTCCCAAATTTTTTCAAGGTAAATGATGCTTTCATTTACCACAATATCCTTACACTTACTCAAGACTCTAGGTACTGGTTGTCGTAGGAGGCGATGAACCCAATCAGTACTTACGACCATTATTTTATTTAGTTCCAGCAATACACCTACATTTGAGTGACCAGCTTCTCTGGGAAACCCTATCTTCTTCCCTGGTATTACAGGGATAAAATCATTCTTTTAGAGTTTTGCGAGCAGATCCTAGAGCTGCAGACCTTCTTCACATTGAAGAAGGTCACTAACATCCCATTCCCAGTTTCTTATGGGAATTATACATGTAGTCTCGCCATAGAAAAGGAGGCAAATAGTGAATTGAAGAGCTTGGGACTGGTGGAATTCCACCACATGCAGAAAAATTATGATCCTCCAAGAAAGATTGCCTTGGCACTTCCTTGGGCATCCTCGCCACATGAGGAAGACATTGAAGATTTTTGGGTGCATTTCCATGATAGTTTTGATCTCTGGGCCCACCAACATTTGTAGATGTCTAAAGGCCTAATGAAAGTGCTTGACCTTCGGGGTTTCCTGAAGGGTTTTTTGGATGACGGGAAACTAGAAGACCTAGCATATAAATAACAGGGGCTAGACACACGAGATCTCCCTCCATTGGATTGGGGCACCCTGGAAGATCTAATAATTAAAGGGGTATGACACCCATTATTGAAAATAGTCACAAATATTTTCCCTGGGTGTGTCCTAGAAGCACTCAAAAAGGACCAATTATTCAAAAGTTCACCTTGAATTTCGCAGCCACCAACCCCAACACTAGAAAGGGGAAAGAAAAAGAAGATACTCTAGCCCAGGTGCCTCCCAAAGGTACAATCCCTATTATGGTAGAAATATAGGAGCAAATGGAGGCATCAAGACTAAGAAGCTAGAGAATAAGTGTGCAAATTTCCTCTGGCCTCCTCATAGCACCGATGGAATCTGCTCGCCCAAGAGGATCCCCATCTTTGGCTGAGATGATAAGCAGATAGAATTTCACTGAGGCGGAGTCTACAAGTATTTTGGATACTAGGGTCCCATTAATGAGAAGGAAGAAGTAGAAGGTGGCCCCCATCCCAAGCACAACTGCAAACCCCGGCATGCTAGACCTACCTTGGGTCGATGTCAGTTCAGATTCTCCCAAACTCGAGAATATTTTTGACTCCTCTTCCCCACATGATGAATTTGATGATGTCTTCGAGGAAGATGAGCTCATGAACCTTCATGAGGATGTACAACATGCGACAAAGGAGATCGCCACCCAAGAAAAGGAAAATATCCCCACAGAAGAAGAGGAAGTCCCAGAGTAGGAAGCTGCCATAGAAGAGGAAGTCTGGGAGGAAGCACAAAGAGAGTCCAAGTGGGAGAAAACACTGGTCTAGGAGATCAAGGATGAACCAAGGAAAAACACAAATGAGAAACTAATGATTGGGAAACATGAACCCACAGGATCAACCGTACCCCCATTCATCACATTCCAAACACCTTTGGTTACTCTGGGTGACCAGTTGCCTTAGAGTACATTTAGTGAAGCAGTAAATGTGGTCACATTGTTAAACTTTGGCCAGAGACCTCACCCACTTCCACAAGACATTCCAATGGAAGAAGATGTTCTGGCAGATGAAACTGATAGGGCTGAGGAAAAACAACTGTAGAATGATGGGGTAGTTCCCAAGAAGTTAAATGTTAAGTCAATTGATGCTGAAGAGAACTGGGAAATCCCCAAAAATATAGGTAATGTTGATTCTTGTGAAGAAGAGATCTTGGACATCACTAAAGATGATGCCAACATGGTGGAAAATACTAGAGGTTCTAGAGAGCAAGAAAAAGAATAGGAGAAGGAATAGGAACAAGAGAAGGAGAAAGATCCTGAAGATAATGTACATTCTGGGAATGCACTGCCAGATTCTGAAGAGAATCCTGATACCTAGTACTTCACAACAAAGCCACCCTAGCCACCCCAATGGATGGTGGAATCAAAAAAGAGAAAGGCCTCAATGGTGGCAAGAGGTGTTCTACTCTCCTTGCCTAAGATGATGACCTGAAGCATAGCAACCAAAAAGCCTAAGAAGGCCTAAACGGTCCATACTCTCCAGATTGGCCCAGCAAGAAGTACAATGGCTGCAATTGCAACACCTCCCCCAGATGTAGATGTAGCAATAGTAAGGCCTGAGGATTATGTGATCACAAAAGTAACACTGGGGGGAGAGACAAGCAGGGTGAATTGGACCTATTGTGAGAGGCCACCAAAGAAGTGGAGGCCCAATACAGTAAACAGTCCTAGAGCTTGAAGGAGGAAAAGGAAATCAATGCAAATCTCCTCGCACTTTTGACAGAACTTACATAGCCTTTGGCTGAGATCCACCCGGAAGCTTCTACCTCTAGATTGCCACTTGTACAGGGTGACATGGATTCTCTAAGGGCCATGAAAAAGAAGGCCCGGGCTGTAGACAGGTGGGTAACCAAGAAAGTAGCTTCCAAAAGACAATTTCTAGCGGTGTCCCTCCCAGATCTTTATCAAATTAGTCCTCTCCTTGATCAAGCCAATGCCTTTGCCATCCTATGGGAGAAGGATTTAGAAATCTATGCAAAATGGAAGGCCAGGTTGGATGAAGTCTTGAATGCTGGAGAAGAGACCATCAGAGACGTGAGAGTTTTAGGAGAAGAATTGTATGATTCCCTCTAGGCCCAGTACTCCAAACTTGGCCTCAAGATTGAGGTATGCAAGGAACTTTCTGGTTGTATTCTTGGTTTTATTCTATCTGCAAGAAGTTTTGTGACCCTCATGCTTTTCCTTCCTAAACCTAAAAGTCTCTCAGTTCCTTATAATTTCCCAATTGAAATTTTATAGGGTCTTCAAGTCAAAAATCCATGTAAAAGTACAAAAACTTTGAAACCCTAGGTCTTATTTTATAGGCCAAAATGAGAAAAACCCTAAGATGATTATCTTACTTCTATTTTGGCATTACTTTTTGAAAATCACTTAAGTCATGTGTTTTAAGTCATGATCGCCTAGTTGTGTGATCTTGATAGCATATTCTTTTTAATCTCGAGACTTGGCGATTGGCTCAAGTTGGGATGTCTCTCAAAGAATTGGAATATTCCTTCTATGTTATGAGACTTGGCGGAGGCCTTCAGTCGCGTAGTCTCCAAATGAGAAGATAGGTCAACAATTTGTGACAGGGCCCACAAATGAGTCACGGTATCGCAAGAAAAGACCAACAGTTAGTAATTTGTTGTGAGACTTTGTGATTTCTTCATGTCGCATACTCACTGAATTGGTCTAAAATTAAATAAGTAATGCAAAGCTTATGTCGCGTAGTCTCCAAATGGATAGCGGTTAAGGAAAAGTTGCTGAGACTTTGTGACTAACCATATGCAGTTTTGAGAGATAACACAGTAGAGCTGTAGCGGGATTGAGATGATGAGTCAGCTTTACATTCAGTGATACAGAGACAAGAGATGAAGGAGACACGTGTCCAAAGGTGAGTTGATTAATAAGCTTTTCGCATAGTCTCCCAATGGAAAAGATCATTCAACAATTAAGAGACTAAGTGTAAAAACCTTTGTTGTTGTGTAGTCTCCAGAAAAGCTGAGGGTATAGTAAATTACTCAGCGATTTGGCGAGAGCCGTTGGATGCAAAAAATTAAAGATCCTACAGTGGTCACAAAGTCTTTGAAAGAAAGATTCCCAAGGAAAAAGTACTCACAACTTGGAAATAAGGGTATGTCAGGTAGTCTCTAGATGAGCCAAAGGGTAAAAGTGCTTGTCACATTGTCTCTAAATGTTTTGTCACTTAACATTTGTGTTTAGTGATTAAGCGACCAAGGGTAGTCGTGGGGTTTCATAAAGGAAAGCAAGCATTCAGCAACATGGAGATAATTGTAAAGGCTAAAGGTAATTTTCCATCATGGAGTCTCTGCGTAAAATATGAGTTAGACTTTTCATCCACTGACTTTGATTTGCACAGTCACGTGATCGCCAGAAATAAACTGTGGTTAACCAAGACAGAGAAAGTAACATGGTCGCTAGGTCTCCAGAAAAATCAAGGGTTAAAGACTTGGGTTAGCGAAAAGGAAATTATACACAGTCGTGTAGTCGCTAGATATTAAATCATAAGAAAATGTGACAGTGGCTGACATGACAACATGAATCATTTAGCGTCCAATGACAAGCTTGGATATTGATTACTGTGTAAAAAAGGTAGCTGAGATGTATGATAGAGAGCCAATCACATAGAGAAATTTCACCACCTTTGAATTTTATAAGGTTTTCTTTAAAGATATACATATATGAATTTGATTTCCTATCACACTCATGGGCTAGAGCTAGGTTTTCAATTAATTCCATAGCTTGCTGAATTGAAGACATGAATTGGTGATTTTTTCAAATGATGAGCCATGTAATTGGAATAGTTACCATAAAGAGATGACTGAAAGTTCATTTTAACTTATCTTGCTTTCATAATTTTAGAACGAAGAAGTGCTAGGTATTCTGAGAAGAGAGAAGAAATTAGGTAAGTTGGAGAGTACTCAATTGATCAGAAGGTTTTTAATTTCTGAGAACTGTGCACAGAGAAGTAAAGTGAGTCTTGAAAGGAGATTTGTTTCAATATCAGTGAAGAAAAAGGGATTGAAACACATAAAAAATGAGTAAAGAAGTTAGTGTAGCTTCTACTAGTGGGAGAAGTGAAGAGATAGATGAAGAGGCTAAGGGGAAATGCAATTACTCAGATGAATTCCTTAGATTTCTTCTGGGTTAAACTCAGAATAGGAGGGAAAATGCTAATGTGCTATTGATGACTACTGTGACATCATGGATGCTGATACTCCAGGATCTACAGGTTTTTCCCTCTTTACCTACTTCTATAATAATCTTGATAAATCCATCCCAGTATCAAACCCTTGGACCTGTGGTTTGGCTAGATTGATTGTTCCTGATGTTTGCATAGATGTAGATTTGTTCTTAGGCCTTGCCAGTCATTATGATGTCTTGTCTAAGACAATTAAGAGAAATGATGGCACTGTCCTGCTCATCCTAAATAGAAATTCATTTATGCAAGCTTTTGGCTTGTATAGTACTATGTCTACAAAGATTGACATTACTAAGAAAGAGGTGAGGTACAATTTGAAGCCTGGTATTGCTAGGGGAAAATTATAGAAACACATGCTCAAGGTGATAAAAAACCATCTTTCTCCTATGACTGGGATAGCCCCATATTACTTCAAAGACCTACATTTCTAGATTAAGTATGTCATCTATGCCCTATGTAGAGTGCTAGGGATAGATGGGGATGCAGAGAAGATTAATGCCAAAATATTGATGATAGTGCTAGATTTACAGGAGGTGCATTCTAGCAGCAGCTATGATTATATATAACATATCATTGACAAGATGCATGAGGGATTTATTGAAACTCAGAAGAAAATGAAGGATCCTAAGGAGAAAGAACCCAAGTTATTCCATTACTTCATCCTCATACATCTGCTGTTGCATTTTATCTTTGTGATCATGGATGTGAATAATTTGAGTCCTCAAAGGGTTTTTTGTGATGGCCCTAATCCCATTTAGTTTTGGGTAAAGGTTTGGAATTATACATCCAAGGACTGTGACTATTACGCATTTCACAATTGGATTGTGTATCCAATAGTACAGAGCATGGACATCATTATGACAAGGATCCCAATTAAGATCATGCAACTACTAAGGCCTAATGAATATTTAGAAAAATGGGAGGGAGACCATAATTGGGGAGATTTCTTCCTAGAGGAGAATTTTACCATAATAAGGGTATATGGATGTATTCATCAACCTCATATCTTGCCTTACCATGTCCCAACAAGAGAAGCTGCAATGGAATTTTTATGGAAATTATTATTAACAGTTAATGAGCACTTTGCATCACACAGGAAGGGGACCTTAACCCCTAGACAATTCAGAATTTCCGATTTTACTATTGGCAAAGGTGCCATTGATTTAGTCAGCCAGTGGTTGGAAAGTTGAAGAATGGGGGTAGCCTCATACATATATATTGATCCTGAAGGTTTTATGGTAGGAGTCAAAAGGATATACACACCCACAATCCAGAATACAAATGTTCATTGTGAATGTATTGAAGAGGATGTGACAAGAAACCTCCTTGATGAGGATGAGATCAAGACAAGGAGATCAAGGATTCAGGAATTGTTGAACCTACAGACATAGATCAAAAGAAATGGATTGGCTTTTGGAGGTTTCTACCCTGATTTGTCATATTTTGACAGAATAAAAGCCATGATTGATAATTTTTATGTGCTTTGTGAATAACTTGAGAATTTTCTTGACAAGAAAGGAGCCCAAGAACCAAATCATTTAGAGTTTGAATATGATAGTAGCAGTGACAGTGAATATGCCCCTCCAACTAGATATGCTCAACCTCAGCAGAATGTTGCAGAGATACCACAGTTGCAGGGAGCTGAGGGCCACATTGTTGACTTGATAGAGGCCACACAACCTGATGATATAGAGGAGCCTTTAGCCAAAATGAAAAAGATGGAAGTAGGCCAGCCTTCAGCTGAGAGGCAAGAAAAGAAAAGGGATATAGCAAGTGCCCTAGTTCCTTAAAATAAGTTATATGACCATAACCTAAGAAAATTAATAAGGCGGGGCCAGAAAAAGAAATGTGACATGGAGGAAATTATTGAATTACCTCTCAAGGCTTGTATTGATGAAAGGTTGATACATCAACAACAATTCTTGAATGATGATAATTTCATCAAAACTGAGGAGTTTAAAGACTTCCTAAGGTGGTATAAAAAGGAGCAAATTAGAGCTTAGTTAACTATTGATGGGGAGGAGATAGTGAAAAATGAGGCCCTAGTGGCCCTACAATCATATGACCCAGACAGTGAGGACATCTCACCTGATGAGGCTAGGAAAATGGTATTGAGTAGTGGCATATTGCTTTCTGAGGGTTGGGATTTGGCTTCTGCCTTCATAATTGATCAGATATGAAAGTAGCTAGATTTGAAGATGGCAAGTGAGGTGCAAATGGGGGATATTATTAAAGGCTTTGGGTATAGCCCAAACTCTCAAGCCTTTGCCATGTGGAGACTTTTCCCTAAGGACTAGAAGCCTCAGCTAGTAAACATTCAAGAAAACATGGTAGGCAACAAAATGATCTGGACAGTACAGAATACAGGGTATTTGGAAATATCCCAGATCATGACTCATTGGGCACACTTGAATGAGGACAAGACTAAGCAGCTGTCTGATAAGTGTAGCACATTGATAGAGGAGATAGGTGCATTGGCCAAAGACTGAGATATGTGCCACATCAAAATAAACTAGCAAGGTTGGGTGATTGAAAGATTATTGAAGGAATTAGAAGAGAAGCTTGAGGTGGTGTATGTGCCTTCTCAACAACCTTTGCAAATTGAAGAAAAAGAAAAGTCAGAAGAGGTTGTTGAGAAAGAGGATGTAGGAGAGAAGAAAAATGAAATTACTTTGAATGCATTTAGGGGCATTTTACAACATAGGAATAATATATTAAAGGATAAAACTGATGTTGTCCTTAATGCTTACACTAAATTGCCAACTTTACATACTAAGGTAATGGGGTATCTTGCTACATTGAACCCGTATTTTACCAAATGCTCTACAAGGGTGTAGTTGTTTGAAAATATTGCTTCTTTGCAAACCCTAAGATCAGATTTTCCTGAGATAGTAACAGAGGTGTAAGATGAGATCAAAAAGTTTAATGTTACTCTCATTCTTCAAGGGAAAATTGAATCAAATAGAGGTTAAATTGAGCCTCTTTTCTGTAGATTTTAATAGATTTGTTCCTTCCCTAAGAGGAGAAGATGATCAGGTAAAGGCCTTAGATGCCTAGAGGAATGAATTTGACAACAAAATGCCTAATAATGAGGCATTTATTTTGGGATCAGATTTGGATGTTGAAGGATTTAATAAGATATTAGATGAAGCCTTCAAGGCAAAAACTGACATTAATAAGTTTTAAATGGATGTTAAGAGTATGACAGATGTCAGGTGGGAGAGACAAAAGGCAAAAGTATAGGGTACTCAAGACTTCAAGTGGCCAATAGATGATGAAGTGATAGCATGGGAGCTGATGACTAGGCCAAAGAAGAAGAATATTGTAATTGAAGCGGAAATTCTAGATGAAGAGTAGAATGGAACACTTGGTGCCTGACCAATGAGCACATGGAAGTTAGCTATAAATAGAGATGAGTGTAGGTTATCCTGTAATTGTAGTCACTCAGTATTAATGTAACCATCAGAAGCTATCCTAAATACTCTCAGAGAAAGGCACTAGATTCCAGAATAGACAAAGAATATCAGATCTATATCCTCTGTTTTTGTCCTCCCACCGCTTCCAAATTCTCTTATTTTGTCTTTCTCTGTTCTTTTAGTGTTAAGTCCCTTAAACCATCTGAAGCTTGTTGCATCCTAAAATAAAATATTCCAAGATGGTTAAGGACCTATATATAGGACCAAAGTTGTAATTCTAAAAAGATGATGAAATATAATTGAAGACAGACCTTTTGATTTCTGTCTGTGTTTTGAGCTTTTAAGCCTTTATATGTACTTGAAGTAGAATATATGAATAAAAATATAGTGCAATTTTATTCTACATTGTTTTTGTCTCTTTGCTTATTATATGCACTCTTTTATGTTTAATTTGTAAGGCATATTAAAAATATTGGCTATAAGGTAGCTATTTATTTATTTGTAAGGTTCTTCTAAGGGGAGAATCAAACTTTGTAAGTAATTTTAGAGAGTACTGCAATAACTAAGGATTTGATACAATATTGTAGAAGTGACAGGATAAGTTTACAAGGCATTTTATCTTAGTTATATGTAGGTTGTAAGGCATGCTACAGTATTCTAGTTTATATATTTCTATGGATTTACATATTTTGACTCTATTGCCCAAAGATAGGCACTAGTCTAAAGCTTGTCAAGTGATTCATCATCATCCAAGCATTAAAAACTATTTAAATCAGTCACTTTAAGAGTATTTTAATAAAATCAATTGTGTACTTAAAGGTCATAGTTGAAGCTTGTTGATTTCTTGAACAGTAAATCAAATAGGTTATTCCTCCTAAATTCACAAGAATTGCGAAAGGAAAAAAGAATGTATTTCCTAATCTTGTTGCTGTATGTTATCATCCAGATATTGATTTGGATTGTCAAGATTATCCTCAGAATAATCATAGTCATCTTTATTTTTATATACATTTCCATCTAAAATAGAGCATTCAACACATAAGGTTAAATCCACTCTAAAGATACTATTAAGACAGTAATCATTCATAGGTAAAACCTGCCTGAGTCAATGGATCTCAGAAAAGGAGGTGGTAATAGGCATCCCCAGTGTTATCAAGAACCTCATCAATTAGAATTTTTCCCTTGCTTGAGTCATAGTGTCAAAAGGAATTAAGGGGTCATAAAGTTGTTCAAGATTTCAAGCATATTTTGAAGGCCTAGCAAGAAAAAACCCTAAAAAATTGGTGACTCTATTGGGGAATAGAGATTATAAAGTCTAGTTGACAAGTTTTAGAATATCTCTAAGTAGTCAGAAGTCTCTAGTGTTTCAAAGATTAAAATTTTTACAAATCATACCAGTGGTTGTAGCCAAACTTCTCATTTGATAATATTCATTTATCCCAAGTGATTGGGTGGCGACGCTAAAGGAAAATCTCTAAGATTAGTGCAAAGAGAGTGAATATCTTTCAATAATGAATACTAGGTCAGGAATGAGAACAGATCCTGAGAAAGTATTATATGGTGGTCTTCCATCATCTTCAAGGATGGATATGTCCCAGAGAAAAAATAAATATCTAGTCAACATGGATGAGACCCCACTGAGAGGTAGAGAGGGTAATAATAGAAGAGAAGTAAATGTAGGTTAGCACTCTCATGAAGTGAATACTTCAGAATATGAAGAAGCAGCAGAAAGAGTATCGGTAACACCCATAGTCACCTCTACTTAAAGTGAAAGAGAAGAGGATACTACTTCTGATTTAGATTCAGAAGATGCTCCTTCTGATATGTTGGAAAATGAAGAGAAGTTTATTTCGAAACAGTTAGCCCTGGTTCAGCAAATGAAGAAGGAAAGAGAAATGAGAAAGAAAAAGAGTGACCCTAAGAATGTGGATAAGAACAAAAAAAGTGTTTAAAGCATCAAAGTATGAAATATACTGAGAGGTCTCAGAGGAAACAAGAAATACCAGTCACCCATAAGGCTCCTATTTCACAAAAGGATAAAGGAAAGCAAAAGATGAGCGAAAGTAGGAATCAAGATCCTAAGTTTCAAAAGCCTCTAACTGAACAAATGTCCAAGTTGGATATTGATTTGGAAAAATTAAGAATTGAAAAATAAAATATGGAAGAAATGTTAGAGAAGGCTCAGATGGAGGCTGCCACTATTGAAATGAAGAAAAAGATAGATTTTTTACAGTCCTCAAAATATGCTTATGTTGGCCCAGAAAATGTTGCTACTTCTAAAATAAGGGCCACTTCTACGAAGGAGGATGATAGCTTTCAAATAAAATCATTGCACATAGAAAGGTACAAACAATTTAATTTTGTTGGTATACCTGGATACCCTAATAATTTTCCTAAAGATGTGGGTGATATAGGAGAAAAAATCCCTAAATTTGCAGGTAATAATGTTATATCTTGTGAAACACATCTTAGAAAATTCATTGATTTTGTTGATGATCTAAATATCAGTCATGAGGATGTATTGATGAAATTGTTTGTTCAGTCCTTAGTTGAAGATGCAAGGGAGTGGTTTAGAAGCCTATCTAATGGATCTGTTGTCTCAATGGATGAGTTGATTGAATTGTTTAAAGATCAA
>MU224469.1:908639-932283 GCA_018584345.1 Thuja plicata
TTCTAAGGGGAGAATTAAACTTTGTGAGTAGTTTCAGAGAGTACTGCAATAACTAAGGATTTGATACAATATTGTAGAAGTGATAGGATAAGTTTGCAAGGAATTTTATCTGAGTTGTATGTAGGTTTTAAGGCATTCTACAGTATTCTAGTTCATATATTTCTATGGATTTACATCTTTTGACTCTATTGCCCAAAGATAGGCATTGGTCTAAAGTTTGTCAAGTGATTCATCATCATCCAAGAATTAAAAACTATTTGAATCAGTCACTTTCAGAGTATTTCGGTAAAATCAATTATGTACTTAAAGGTCATAGTTGAAGCTTGTTGATTTCTTGAAGAGTAAATCAAATAGTTTATTCCTCTTAAATTCACAAGAATTGAAAAAGGAAACAAGAAAGTATTTCCTAATCATGTTGTTGTATGTTATCATCAAGATATTGATTTGGATTGTCAAGCTTATCCTTAGAATAATCGTAGTCATATATATTGTTATATACATGTCCATCTAAAATAGAGCATTCAACACATAAGATTCAATCCACTCTAAAGATACTGTTAAGAAAGTAATCATTCATAGGTAAAACCTGCCTGACTCAGTGGATCTCAAAAAAGGAGGAGGTAATAGGTATCACCAGTGTTATCAAGAAACTCATCAATTAGTGTTTTTCCCTTGCTTGAGTCATAGTTTCAAAAGGAATTAAGGGGTCATAGAGGTGTTTAAGATTTCAAGTATCTTTCGAAGGCCTAGCAAGAAAAAACACTAACAGAACTGGTTAAGGCCGTTAAAGAGAAAGTGATTGCGGCCCAATATCCTTTGGGTCTATTTCAAGGATTTGTGGTAGGGGTGTCACAAGTTGACCCCTTCACCATCAGGACATGCACCCTAGAGGATTACATCCTTAGTAAATTTGATGAGAAGATGGAGTCCCTATATCCGACTACTGGGGACTTTGATCAAGGGAGGTTATCCAGATTATCCATGTTGATGGTTCAAGAACATGATGTCGTAAAGATGGTAGATGAATTTTGAAATGGGGCCAAATAAGTCAAAGAGAAGCTTGAGACTATCCGGGGCTAATGGGAAAATATTAAGGATATAGATGAGGATGCCCTGAGCCAAGTATTAGAAGCATTCAGGAATAGTAAAGGGAAATAATCATCCTCGGGATTCCAGAGATTTTCACTAACAACACATTTTTGTATTCATCATTATTTTAGCATAAGTTCCTGGGTCATAGAGTTTTGAATCCATAGTTTTGTATTCTTTGGATTACTCGTGTCCAGGTTCTCTAGAGTCAATTGGTCATTATCATGCAGTTAATAATAATGTCAGAAAGTAGGTAACCACAACAAGGCACATCAGCTCTGAAGATGATTCTGATATTTGGCCTTCCCAAGGTGCTGCCCCAACATTGAACACCTGGTGCATCAGAGACTGTGAGCTACTTTTGTATTAATGAGCCATGTAGCCTTGATCCTCAGGGGATCAGATTTATTTTGTTCTCCTTCTGGCTCCCTTCTTGAGGATGATTCTTCCATACCTCTTTTCTTGTATCATTCTTCTGACATGTCAAACCTCTACTCTTCTAAAGGTTGTTGTAGCATGGTAAAGGTAGTACCGGCCACTGGAAATCATATTCTATGGTTGAGTGTAAAGTTAGATTAGGTTAACTTTAGGGCAAGTATGTGTATAAATAATAAGTCTGACCTCATTTCAAGGGTCGACAAACTTGATGATTTTGCAGTCCTTAGCTATAGCATTTCAACACTTTTATTTTATTCTTTTTGCAGAGCTCAATGCTCCTTAGTCTTTAGAAGATTTCAGTAGATAGATCCTCCCCTGGAGTTGTCAATGTACTTACCAGTTATGCTAGAACACCATTAATGAAGAAGGAAGGATTCTTGCAATGCTGTTGGTGGTCTCTAGATCTTTGAGTTAGTATTATTTTGTGCTATGTGTTTCTTATGTCCCTTTCTCTAATTTTTTAAAGTAGATTAACGACCTTATGTTTCCCTCACTATTGAATATGTATGAACTGATGGTTTTGCATGCATTCAACATTTTAGTGTAGCATGTTAGAGCATGGTCTGATGTTTTAAATATATATGCATGACTATAAGTAGATGAAATACTTCTAACCCTGACATATCTTTTGAAGTTATTCGGTAGCTAATGAACGCTTGCAGGAAACCCCATTTACCTATATCCTTAGAGTAGACAAGCTGATATAACTAGCTACCCCCCGAACAAAATAGTCACACTCCAAACTTAGCCCCCGCACTCTCAAGACCTGACTCTCAGGTGCTTGAAGGCCCAGAGAATATCACTTCTCTGGACAACCTTTATAGGCAAAGTTGGTCTGTACTCTGATACCTGATGACAACTTACATCTATTAGTAGACCCGGTCACAAAGTCCCATCAACAAAAACTAGTATTAGAAGGAGGGCATGGGCTTGTCCCCTTATGAATATTTTGACTTTACACCGCCTAAGGGTTCCCCAAGCCATATTTTTAGGAATCAGACCTTTAGTGGGATTGGGTCATTTTCACCTGCGAGATTTAAAAGAATCCTTAGATCAACCCCTAATCCCAGAAGGTTTGTTGAACTCAAGCCTCCATCTTGAAATAAAAGGACCCCGAAGACCAAACTGTTAGATAGCCTTGTCTAGGGATGTAGCACATCCAAGAATACTCAACTTTCCTAGATGATCCCAGGGACTAACACTCAATCTGTTCAGAATCCAACACCCTCGATGGCTGCTTATTTTAGAAACACTGGGTCCCTAATGGGATAGTTTCTAGGTGCTACCCACAATATTCCTTTGCACCCAGAGAAGATTTGTCCCTGATATGAGAATTTAGGCTAATGAACCACAGAGGAACATCTGCAAGCATACAAAGATGCCATGAAGAAAAACTGGATCCAACATGAAGATGTTGTGACCCAAATGTTCCCAATGTCCTTGGGGTAGAATGAGTTAAACTAGTACCTTAACCTACCCACCAACTCAATCAATAGTTGGCATGAAATGGAGGATGTCTTCTTGGTGGCCTTCTGCATACACGTGGACCCAGTGTGGTCCCACAACTAGTTCATCTCCATTAGGAAGGAACTGAATAAACCCCTTGTAGCATTTAACCATCGGTTCCAATGCACCTTGAAGCAGTGCATGGGTCCCTTCATCCCATCCATAGAGGTGACCATATAAAATTATCTGAATACAATGGACCCTTTTTATGCAACTCTCATTTGGAGAACCACCACCCTAGGTGACCAGGATACTCTAGCAAAGGTTTACAACCTGGCCCTAGAGTTGTCCCAGGGTTTGAACAAGGCCCTAGGTGGGATTGGGTAGAACTCACCCTACAACATGATACCTGACATAACTTCTTACATTGGGGGATATAACCCCAATCAGGAAATGGGTGCCCCAGTGATGGATCTGACCCCACCACCACCGATAGACTAGCAAGCCCTGTACATATACCCATCACAAGTTCAAATGACATTGGGTCTGGAATCTTTTCCCTAGAATCAGCCACAACAAATGGAACAACCATAGAAACAATCCTCCAGTGTTCCTTTCTTCCAGTTGCAAGCGACTAGAGAATTTCCACCCTCGACTCTAATAAACGCTATTGCCATCCTTGGGAACCAACAACAACAACCGTCACATTGTGACACAAACACCCATCTATCCACTGAGGTTAGATCCCTCCTACAAATGTTGTCTACACTGACTGTGGACATGGGATAGCTGAAGGCAGGGTCTTTGAAATCCAACAATGTCAATTCCCAGAGAGGGAATATCTACTACGACCAAAAAAATACCAATGTTGGGGGAAGGAATTACAACAATGAGCCCCAAACCAACCAACAACATTGGAAAAGTGACGCTAACACCGTAGGTCCTCCTCTAAACCAAAACACCAATCAGGGTAGTGTTGGACCTTAACATTTCATGCCAGTCATAGAACTCCAGCCCCTAACCAACTGGTGTAGATTGCATGATACATTCTCTTATTCTGAGGTAAATTGCACCACTCTGGAGAAGGTCATCATGATCTCCCATCTAGATAAGCAACAAAATGTGGATCCCCCAGAAGCATCTGCACAAGAGCCCACTCACAGTGCCTTCTCCTGTGAGACCATCTTCTTTGGGATAGACAAAGAGAACAAAGAAGAACCCTAATTGAAGGGGTTCTTTGATGAATCTATTCCGGCCTTTGAGGCCAATTCTTTTACCAACCCACAGACTCCTTACAACACCCAAAGTCAGGATGGTAAAGGACCAGTTTACACCCCCATGCCTCCTAAAGATACCCCTCCCTGGGACAATACTACTAATCACTCCTTCTCGCCGAAATGGTCTGGCTCTAATCAAGCTCAGGATCCGTTCGAGGGAAGAACATAATTTTTGGGGGGAGCTTTGATATCACAAAGGCATTAGAATGAACCACCACCTCCATGACCTTGATGGAGGTTTTACTGAATTATCCCAAGCAGAGGAAGTCTCTTCTGAATCTCTTGGTAAACTAGGAAGCTATCAGTCATCCACCCAAGATTGTCACCTTTGATGATGCCAACATGACCATCTTTCGGGGAAACACTGAGGATCCTCCCTTCTTGCTAGGATTGAACATACAAGGGAAGAACCTCCATAACTACTTGGTAGACTCTAGTGCTTCAGGAAACATCATGCCCTTATCCATATGCTAGAATATTGGATTCCAACCCACCCCATCCAAAGGCACAATAGTCCAACTAGACAAGATTGCAGTAAAAATGGTAGGTGTGCTGAAAAACATTCAGATTCAACTCATCCAAGACCCCCAAATAGAAAGCATAATCGACATCCAAGTGGTAGACATCCTAGAGACATATGAGATGTTGTTGAGTCAGAATTGGTCTAAGTCCCTTAATGGGTATTTCTCCATTGATTTCTCCCACTTGTGGCTCCCCTAGGAGGGGCAGTCTAACAAGATCCAGGTAGAGAGTGAGCCTAAGATTAAGTAGGCCCTCACCGAGGTTAGGAGGGTAAATGAGGTCCTTTTTTGTGATACTTCCCCCAGGGTTTATAAACCCCTAGAGATCTTGACATTTGATTTCACCCTGGGGAAGATTCCATTGTCTCTTAGAGAACCCAGGACCTAGATGAAAAACTGAGGGGTGAAGTTAACTCATAGGGTAGCACAAAACCCCCCACTACACTCTTGTCCAACACTTTGTGCTAGGTACATTATCAGAAACATTCTAAACTAGAGTGTGAGCCTTGCCTTGCTGCTTCTAGTTGACACATCAATGCCCTCTAGGAAAGAGAATGTGAAGTGAACATGTCTAAATCCAATAACCCATCTAGAAATTCCCCCGTGGTGCCACTTGTTCAAGCATCCCAACTATAGACTTCCCCAGAGGAAAACCTCACCCACGCACCATCAGAGTGGGAGGAAACTCCTTCTAGCCTTCCCAAAAACAATCCAAAGGTCACTTCACCTTCCCAGCCCCGAACAATGAATGATGACTTGTGGACCCTAGAGTTTGATGGGTCCCGGTCTAAACAAGGTTGTGGGGCCAGAGTGGAATTGATCAACCCATGGGCAAAATCCTTCCTCGGGTCTTACAAGCTACAGTTCAACTACACAAATCATGAAGTACAAGGCCTTGGTCCTTGGGCTCCTATTTGGATTAAGAAAGGGAATCACCTGCCTCTGGGCACTGGGTGATTTAGAGTTGATCATCAAATAGGTGTAGAGCCAATATACTTGTCATGACAAAAGGCTAGCCATGTACCACAATTGGGTATGGAGCCTCATCAAATATTTTTATGCCTTTGGAATTGAACTTATTCCCTGGAAAAGAAACTATGTTTTGGATGCCCTTGTTGTATCTGCCAGCACCCTTGGGCCAATGGCTGGCTCTCGGCTCTAGAAATTCTCTTTTGAGATGGTCCCCACCCTATTCATACTAGAAAAAATCACCCATTTTTAGGTCTTTGAGGATGAATAGCATATTTTGTCCTTCATGGCCAATGTCAGTGTCTTCCAAGACCAGATAGTGGAAGAACAAGAACACGATGATACTGGGTAGGGTGATGAAGATGACATCATATAATTTCCAACTAAAACCATTCCTAAGGGGATGGTAGTGCTAGAATGAATCTTTGACTCAGACCTATAGGGCTGGAAAAATATATGATCCTCCTTAGAGGGAGGAAAATTTGAGAAAGTTAACATCTGCCAGACCGATGAAGAAAAACTGGTACACATTGGAACCTCCTGCTCGCCAAAGGAGAAGGAGAAGATTCTTGTGGTTCTCCAAGAATACATTGATGTAATTGCATGGGGGTATGAGAATCTAAAGACCTATGATACATCCATCACGACCCATACCATCCCACTGAAACCAGATGCTAAGCCTTTCTGGCAAAAGAAATGACCAGTCAACCCACTGATCGTGCCTCTGATTCATCAAGAGGTTTAGAAACTACTATCATCCCGGATCATCTTCCAAATCTGGCATACTACGTGGGTTTCCAACCTCATCCTTGTGAGGAAGAAAAGTGGAAAGATCCACCTTTTCATGGATTTTAACAATTTGAACAAGGCATCCAAGAAGGATAATCACCCTCTCCCCTCGTTGGATGAGGTATTGCAAATTGTGAATGGATCACAAATGATGTCCTTCCTAGATGGGTACTCCAGGTATAACCAAGTGATGGTTAAATATGAAGATAGAGATAAAATGATGTTCAACACCAAGTGGGGAATGTTTGCATACAGAAGAATGCCCTTTGGCCTGATTAATGCAGGGGCCACATTTCAAAAGGATATGGACATCAATTTTGAAGGCCTAGTCAACCAGTGCATAATCATCTACATGGATGATTTGACTATCTTTTCCCAGGACAGGTGTGATCACTCCACCCACCTCGCCCAAATTTGTGAGAGATGTCACCGGTATGGAATATCCCTCAACCTTAAGAAATGCATATTCAGGGTCACTAAAGGGAAGTTTCTCAGGCATATCATCTCTGAGAAGGGTATATCCATTGAACCTAAGAGAGTTGAAGTGCTGCTAAACTTACAAATGCCCAAAAACAAGAAGGAAATGAGATCTTTCTTCGGGAAGATCAATTTTGTTAGGTGGTTTATAATCGGATTCACCAAAATAGTAAAGCCACTCAATGATATTGTGAAGAAAGAAACAAAGATTGAGTGGAGTCCAAAAGCAAAGTGGGCATTTTCCCAAATTAAAAAAATGATTGTAGAGGCCCCAGTCTTGGCTAGTCTAGACTATTCCCTCCCTTTTCACATATACTCCTTTGCTTCGTCGTATTCTACCATAGCAATTTTGGCCCAGAAGATTGAAGGGGAAGAATGACCAATATATTTCATGAGCTCCCCTTTTAAGAATGCTAAGGTCTGGCATTCACCTTTGGAAAAGTAGGCCTTTTCTCTCATCTATGCTATGCAGAAATTATGGCATTACATTCTCCAGAGTAAAGTGCGTGCTATCATCCTGGACCAGGCCATAAAGTCTCTTCTTATGCAGTGTGAATTGGGTGAAAGTTGAGGGAAATGGATGGATATCCTCCAAGAGTATGATTTGGAAATGAAACCCATGAAGATAGTCTGAGACCAGGGACTATGCTAAGCGATGGCAGAAGGAACTCCCAACATCGAATGCCAAACTTACATAGTGGAGTCCATCACTCAAGACCCGTGGTATACCAATCTGATATACTTGCTATTGAATATAGATGCCTGAAGGGGCTACCCCCAAATAAATTTTGCACCCTACGAATGAAAATCACACACTTCATGATAAAAAATGACACCCTTTTCCATAGGAACTATGAAGGGATATACCTCTGGCGCGTAGACAGAGTTCAAGCTGCCAAACTAATTGAAGCATTTAACAGGTAGTTCAGAACTGGGTATGGCTCAGCTGATGCTAATACCCACTAGATTCTTTGGGCTGGATACTATTGGCCCTGTATCTTTAAGGACATCCATACTCATGTAAGGAGGTGCCATACTTTCCAAACAACGGCACATCGTGAGTGGAACCTGACTATGCCTTTGCAGCCAGTCTTTGAAGATAGACCCTTTTCCCAATGGACATTTGACTTCATTAAGGAAATCAACCTCAACTCATCAGCCAACCACTGTTACATTTTGACTTCTACCGATTACTGCACCCAGTGGACTAAAGCAATCCCTTGTAAAACAAACATGGCAAACATAGTTATCAAATTCTTGGAAGAAAACATAGTCACATGATTTGGGATGCCATTTGCTATAGTATGTGATGATGGTCTAAAGTTTTCTTTAGTTCAATTAATCAAGTGGACCTATGAAGGAAATATCACCCTAAAGTTCTCCAACAACTATTACCCCTAGGGAAATGGTGTTGCTAAATCAACTAATTAAAATCTACTTGAGGTGATCAAACATCTGATAGAACATAATCCCCGGGATTGACACCAAAAGCTTAGGTTCAACCTCTAGGTGGACCACATCAGAATCAAAGTAGCCCTAGGGACATCCCCATTCCATTTGGTTTATGGCCAGAAACCAGTGTTCCCTAACTTGTAGATCCTGGTACTTCAGTTCATGCAGGAATTCAGCAACCGGGATAACATTGTAAAGGTTCAGCTCCTGAACCTGGTGCAGATGGAGGAATAGAGAGATGCGACCCTTAAAAACTTTGCATGTTATCAAGTGGTGGTAAAATGATGGTTTGATAGAAGATCCCAATATAAGACCTTTTAGATTTCAGACTTAGTCCTCTTGTGGGACAAGGCCTAGGAGAAGAAGGGAAAGCACACTAATTTTCAACAGCTCTGGCTTGGACCATATTTGATATTAGAGATCTGTGGGAAAAATACTTATCACCTCAACACTATGACCAGAGAGGCAATCTTGTTTCCTGTCAATGGATATTTTCTTAAACATTACTTTGAATGAGGTGTGGTGGTAAGTTTGTCCAAAGTTGTACTATATGTAAATTCCTTGCTTGTAAATATTTCTTCTCAGTACTTCAGTTAAAGTACCTTTGCCTTGTAAATAGTCTTGTGGGCCGCCCTCCGGGACCACCCTTCCTTTTGTGTAATTTTTTTTTTGGCTTTCTTCTACTCTCTTTTGTTCCCCAGGTTCCCAATGTTTTGCCTTTGTCTTTGTAGATAGGTATGCTTTGCATAAGATCTAGTCTCTAGAATGGTGCTTATGTATTTTTGGTAACTTGGAATCTATGGTTATCATGGTGGAATTTTTCTGCACTCCAGAGTTGTTTTCTAAGTATGGTAAAAGGTTATGACTAATCTTCATCTGATTCACATCTTGGTGGTCCAGACATCAGTTAACAAAAAATTTAAGAAGCAAGTAATCAGACACCTTAAGGGTAGATCAGTTGCACTGATTAATTGACCAAGTCTAAAAATCATTAAAATATCCCAGGTCTAGAACATTTCTCTCCTACTTGGTAATTTAAAATAGATGGTAAGGTGAAAGAAGTACTACCTTAGAAATTAGCTAAGCTTAAGGTCCGAGGTGAAAGAAGTACCACCTTGCCATCAAGAAAAGATAAGAAAAGAAAGAACTAAAGAATAGAGAATTCTGGTAGCCGGGGGAAATGTGAAAGATGTGAAAAATTTTCTTTGATGTTTTTATTGCCTCCTCTCTGCTTCTCCCAGAGGTCATCGGCTTGGTTTTCGTTTAAAGCACACACTTCAAAACTGATAAAAGGAACAAGGGATTGAATCATTGGTGAGTCTAATTTTCTCAGATGCCTTGCACCTTGCAAGAAAAATCCTCCAGGTAAAGATTGATTCTAGTTTTTCTAACCAGAGATTCTAAAGTTCTTGAATGCGCTAAGGCATTCATCCTAGATAGTTTCCATTTGTTATGCCCTGCATACCCGTCCCTACATTTTGTAGGAAAAATGTTGGGTCCACCTTTTTTGCTTTTACTCTTTCCTTTGTTTTCCTTTGTTTCCTTTGTTTTCCCCTCCAGGATTTGCTCCCAAAAGGGTTTTCTTTTGTTTTTTCCCCCTTTGTGTCTCTGGGACCTGGTCCCGAAGTTTGTTTGTTCTTTTGGGTCAACCAGATTCTGGACTCCAGTATTCTCTGCCATCGTATCTTCTTTTCAGAGAAGGTAGGGTTGCATGGAATCCCCAGGTGTGAGGTTTGGGGGTTTTCTTGTTCTAGAATTTGCCAAAATAATGAAACACTTTTACCCTAGGGGTATAAATTGAAGTTACCTATCATTTTCACATTTACCGTGACCAAATACTTAGAGCAATTTACTAGAGTGGTTAAGGTGAATTTGAAGCGACTAAGTGTAGATTGTTCTAGTGATTAGCAACATTTAGCAGGTGATTGGTAGTGTTCATTAAGGGTGTTTGAAGGTCACTTCATTGCAGAGAACCTCTTGTGCTCATCCTCTTTGCATTCCCACATGTTTCAGGTAGGCTCTTGACTCTTCCTTCTTTGATTTTCCATTTTCTTGTTCTTGCTTGTTTCTTTTGCTTTGTTTTTGTTTTGTTTTCTTTTTTGCCTTTGCATCTTGCTTTTGGGTTGCCTCCCATTGGTGGGTTGGCTTTTCCAAAGGGTTGTCTACCCTCTGTGCAGTTGTAGTCTGGTATGTATATTGTATATATTGTTGTTCTGCGAGCTACACTTTGGCCCTCGCAGAGCTTTGATTCTCTATATTTTAGTTTATATATCTCATCTATATCCTTCCATCCTATCAAGCTTGATACTCACCATCATGTTTGAACCACCTTGTCAAGCTCGTCTGAGAGGTAGTTACCATGACTCAAACTTGGCACCTCGCTAGTTCGAGCCATGAAAACTTTCTCTCTCCTCTGTTGTACCGTCTTAATGATGAGATTAATTTCCCATGAGTAGGAATTTAAATCCTATCCCATCTGGCATTTATTTCATCCGTGTCAGTCTACTTGTCACTACTAATTCCATTAATGCCATTATGTTATCTGTCATGTGACCATGTGACAACCCATGTCAGTCAAGTATGACTCTCTTTGGTCACATCAACAAATGACTACTCCTTCCGGACTCTGGGTGCTGAGAGGCCCCTGGGTTCATATCCTATTTTTGTCACTTAAGCTCATGCCCCAGAGCCCTAGGTGTCTATTAGGATTTGAGGCATGAAGTTTGGATACTATAGGATTTTTGATATATACTAACACTTTCTGGACAGGTGCGAGATCGTGGTGAATTCCCCGGAGTCCACAAAATTATTATTTATATAATATCATGTATTGACGGTTCTCCATTCTTGCAGGTTGCAGAAAGCTTGATCAAAATGTCTGAAGTGATCACTCCTCCTGATAGTCCAGAGCTACCTACTACCTCCACTTGGGCAGCCACAAAATCCAAGGTAAAAAAGATGCTGGCCAAGAAGCCACTGACCTCCAACTTCTCAAGGGAGGGTGGTCTCATGGGGTCCAAGGTAGACTCCAAAGTGTAGGAGATAAAAGATATAGAGCCTGGACTTTGGGCTGAAATGCATGGCTTAAATCAAGCCATATACAAGCTGAAGGTTGGCGAAGACAGTATGGTGACTCACTTGGCCGCATCCAGCATTATAAAGGCTACAAAATTTCATTGTTTGGTACAATCACTGGAATTGATACTTAAATTGGAAACACTATACAATGCACCTACTCAGACTCTTCTACTCACCGATCCCCGGCCGTTACAGTACCTAGTAACAATCATAAACCTGGATGTAGAAACTTTTGCTTTAGGACTGGGGATTCCATAGTTCAAAGGGTCCATCATCCTCACCTGGTCCAAATCATTGGAGGAGTTTAAGGAAGATGCTCTCATCTCCTAGAAATATCTCAACACTCAATGGCTGAAGTCCCCAAAGAGGGACCACAAAAAGATGAAGTTGGAAATTCCCCACGGGGATTTCAAGGAGCCCATTCAAGCGAGAATCATATTTCTATGTAGGATCTTTGGACAGACCCATGCCCGAGATTTCTTAGTGTTGATGTACTACTTTATTTACTGCATCACCACCCACAACTAGACTTTCAATTGGGTGGCTATTATAGGTAATCACATGGACATGTAGCTGCAAGGCATCATCCAGAGTTCCAAATTCTATATGACATCTTACATACTATGGGTACTGGCCCAACAAAGACTGACTTTTCTAGGTTTAGGAACAATGGGCAATCTTGGGAATGGGCCAGGCCAGCTAACACCATGGGATCATTATCCTAATATCTAGTGGGAACTTAGTTTTCCAAATTTTTGTAGGGTAAATGATGCTTTCATTTACCACAATATCCTTACACTTACTCAGGACCCCGGGTACCGATTATCGTAGGAGGCAATGAACCTGGTTAGTACTTACGGCCATTATTTTATTTATTTCTAGCAACATACCCAGATTTGGGTGACTGACTTCTCTGGGAAACCCTATCTTCTTCCATGATATTGCAAGCATAAAATCATTCTTTTGGAGTTTTGCCGGTAGATCCTAGAGCTGCATGGCTTCTTCACATTGAAGAAGGTCACTAACATCCCATTCCTAGTTTCTTGTGGGAATTATATATGCAGTCTCACCACAGTAAGGGAGGAAAATAGTGAATTGAAGAGCCTGGGACTGGTGGAATTCCACCACACGCGGAAAAAATATGAACCTCTAGGCAAGATTGCCTTGGCACTTCCCCGGGCATCTTGCCACATGAGGAAGATATTGAAGATTTTTGGGTGGATTGCCAGGACATTTTTGATCTTTGAGCCTACCAAAATTCATGGATGTCTAAAGGCCTAATGAAAGTGCTTGACTTTCAGGGTTTCCCGAAGGGTTTTTTGGATGACGGGTCACTAGAAGAGCCAACATATAAAAAATAAGGGCTGGACACACTAGATCTCCCTTCGGTGGATTCGGGAAACTTGGAAGATCTAACAATTGAAGGGGTATTCCACCCCATTATTAAAAATAGTCACAAATATTTTTCCCAGTGTGTCCTAAAAGCACCCGAAAAAGAACAAATTGTTTAGAAGTCCACCTCTACTTCTGCAGCCACCGGCCCTAGCATTAGAAAGGGGAAAGAAAAATAAGATACTCCAGCCCAGGTGCCTCCCAAAGGTAAACTCCCTATGATGGTAGAAATATAGGAGAAAATGGAGGTGTCAAGGCTGACAAGCTAGAGAATGAGTGTGCAACTTTCCTCCGGCCTCATCGTATCACCAATGGCATCTGCTTGCCAGGAAGGATCCCCATCTTTGGCTGAGATGATGAGAAGACAGAATTTGGCTAGGGTGGAGTCTACAAGTATTTTGGATACAAGGGTCCCATTAATGAGAAGGAAGAAGAAAAAGGTGGCCCCCATCCCAAGCGCATCTGCTAATCCCAACATGCAAGACCTGCCTCCGGTTGATGTCAGTTCAGATTCTCCCAAACTTGAGAATATTTCTGACTCCTCTCCTCCACATGACAAATTTGATGATGTCTTTGAGGTGGATGAGCTCATGAACCTTCATGAGGATGTACAACATGCGGCGGAGGAGATCACCACCCAAGAAAAGGAAAATATCCCCACAGAAGAAGAGGAAGTACTGGAGCATGAAGTTGTCGCAGAAGAGGAAGTCCGAGAGGAAGCACAAATAGATTCCAAGAGGGAGAAAACACTAGTGCAAGGGACCGATGATTAACCAAGGCAAAAAAAATAAGAGAAACTGATGATTGGGGAACCTGGACCCACAGGATCAACCGTACCCCCATTCATCATGTTCCAAACACCTTTGGTTACTCTGGGTGACCAATTGCCCCTGAGTACATTTGGTGAAGTAGTAAAGGCGGCCGCATTGCTAAGCTCTGGAAAGAGACCTCACCCACTTCCACAAGATGGTCTAGTGGAAGAAGTTGTTCCAACATATGAAACTGATAGGGCCAAGGAACAAAAACAACAGAATGATAAGGAAATTCCCAAGAAGGTAAATGTTGAGTCAACCAATGCTGAGGAGAACTGGAAAATCCCCAAAAATATAGGTAATATTGATGCGAGTGAAGAATAGATCCTGGACAACACTGAAGAAGACCCCAACATGGTGGAAAATATTGGATGTTCTAGAGAAAAAGAAAAAGAACAGGAGAAGGAATAGGAACAAGAGAACGAGAAAGAGCCCGAAGACAATGTATATTCTGGGAATGCACCGCCAGATTCTGAAGAGAATATCGATACCCAGGTCTTGATAACAAAGCCACCTAGCCACCCCAATGGCTAGTGGAATAGAAAAAGAGAAAGGGCTCGGTAGTGGAAATACGTGTTCCGCTCTCCTTGGCCAAGATGATGGCCATAAGTGCAATAGCCAAAATGCCTAAGAAGGCCCAAATGGTCCATACTCTCTGGACCAGCCCAGTAGGAAGTACAGTTGCTACAATCACAACACCTCCCCTAGATACAGATGCAGCAACAATAAGGCCTGAGGATTATGCAGTCACAGAAGTAATGTTGGTGGGAGAGACAAGCTGGATGAATTGGACCTGCTGAGAGAGGCCACCAAAGTAGTGGAGGCCTAGTATAGTAAATAGTCCCAGAGGTTGAAGGAGGAAAAAGAAACCAATGAAAATCTCCTTGCACTTCTAACAAAACTTACACAGCCTCTGGTTGGATCCACCCAAAAGCTTCTACCTCTGGATTGCTGCTTACACAGGGTGACGTGGATTCTCTAAGGACCATGAAAAAGAAGGCCTAGGCTATGGACGGGTGGGTCACCTAGCAGGTAGCTGCCATTAGATAATTTATAGTAGTGTCCCTCCTAGATCTTTATCAAATTAGTCCTCTCCTTGATCAAGCCAATGCCTCCACTGTCATGTGGGAGATGGATTTAGAAAATTATGCAAAATGGAAGGCCGGCTTGGATGAAGTATTCAATGTCAGAGAAGAGATCATCACAGAGGTAGGAGTTTTGGGAGAAGAATTGTATGATTCCCTCCAGGCCCAGTACTCTAGACTTGGCCTCAAGATTGAGGTATGCAAGGAACTGGTTAAGGCCATAAAAGAGAAAGTGATCGCAGCCCGATATCCTTTGGGTCTATTTTAGGCATTTGTGGTAGGGGTGTCACAAGTCAACTCTTTTTCCATTGGGACATGCACCCTAGAGGAATACATCCTCAGTAAATTTGATGAGAGGATGGAGTACCTATATCCAAGTGCTGGGGAATTTGATCAAGGGAGGTTATCCAGATTATCCAAGTTGATGGTCTAGGCACATGATTCCATTAAGATGGTAGATGAATTTGGGAATAGGGCCAGAGAAGTTGAAGGGAAGCTTGAGACTGTCTGTGACCGATGGGACAATATTAAGGATATATACAAGGATGCCCTAAGCCAAGTATTAGAAGCATTCAGGAATAGTAAAGGGCAATAATCATCCTCCAAATTCTGTATATTTTCACCAACAACAGATTTTTGTATTCATCATTCTTTTAGCATAAGCTCCCAGGTCCCAGAGTTCTGGATCCACAGTTTTGTGTTCTTTGGATGCCTCACATCTAGGTTCTCTGAAGGTGACCGGTCATTATCAGACAATTATTAATAATGTCAGAAAGTAGGTAACTGCAACAAGGCATGTCAGCTCAGAAGATGATTTTGATAGTTGGTCTTCCCAAGGCGCTGCGCCAACATTGAACACCTGATGCATCAGAGACCGTGAGATGATTTTGTATTAATGAGGCATGTAGCCTTGATCCTCAGGGGATCAAATTTCTTATGTTCTCCTTCTAGCTCCCTTCTCAAGGCCAATTCTTCCATACCTCTTTTCTTGTCTCATTCTTCTGACATGTTAGACCTCTTCTCTTCTTGATGTTGTTGTAGCATGGTGTATGTAGTAACGGCCATGAAAATTATATTCTATGGTTGAGTGTAAAGTTAGTTTAGGTTAACTTTAGGGAAATAATGTGTATAAATAATAAGTTCGACCTCATTTCAAGGGCTGGTGAAATTGATGATTTTGAAGTCCTTAGCTATAGCATTTCAACACTTTTTTTTTATTCTATTTGCAGAGCTCAATGCTCCTTAGTCTTTAGAAGCTTTCAGTAGATAGATGCTCCCCTGGGGTTGTCAATGTACTTACCAGTGATGCTAGAATGCCATTAATGAAGAAGGAAGGATTCTCGCAATGTTGTTGTTGGTCCCTAGATCTCTGAGTTAGTATTATTTTGTGCTATGTGTTTCTTATGTCCCTTGCTCTAATATTTTAAAGTATATTAATGACCTTCTTTTTCCCTCGCTATTGAATATGTATGAACTAATGGTTTTGTGCACATTCAGTATTTTAGTGTAGCATGTTAGAGCATGGTATGATTTTTTAATATATATGCATGACTATAAGTAGATGGAATACTTCTAACCCTAAGATATATTTTGAAGTTATTTGGTAACTAATGAACGCTTGCAGGAAACCCCATTTACCTAAATCCCCAGAGTAGATGAGCTGATATAACCAGCTATCCCACCAAACAAAAAAATCACACTCCCAACTTATCCCCCACACTGTTGAGACCTGACTCTCAGGTTCTTGAAGGCTCGAATAATCTCACTTCTCCAGACAACCTTTACAGGAAAAGTTGGCAGTTACTCTGGCACCCGTTGAGAACTTACATCTGTTGGCAGACTCGGTCACAAAGTCATGTCAACAAGACACAAGCTTGATCCTATTTGAAAGCCCCAACTTCTCTATCCTACCCAACATATACATAATAGATCTCCCTACTCTCTTTGCCATATGTTTATCAAGGGATTTCATAGCCAAGATAGGAGGTTACCTTTCTTTCGATTGGTCTCACATGCTCCTCCATACGAGGTATAGAACCAAAGTTACCATCAAGTCTAAATCATTGGCAACACATTACATAGAACCTTATGTGTCTAATGTACTCAATGCAATTTTTCTTGCACTTGATAGTAATGAATTCTGAATAATCAGAGAAATAAACACTAAGATAGAAAATATCCCATATATCTATCTAGATGAATTGGAATCTCAAAGAGCTTTAGAGGCCCAAGCCAATATTATTTGGGATTGTGGTTTGGGAAAATATTTGATATAAGAGAATGGATTCATAGAGCCAAATATTTGCAAGGTGGATACTAGATCAGAAGATCAGAGAAATCAAGTTTGGGAGCTATTTTTTGATGCTGCTAGAAGTAGACATGGCTCTAGTGGTGGTACTATGATAATCTCTCGAAAGGGTGAGAAATATTATATAGCTTTTAGATTCATCTTTTCTTGCACTAGCAACACTACTGAATATGAGATCCTAGTGAATGGATTTGAGTGGGAAAGAAAGAGAAGAATCAAAGCCCTAAAGGTGCATGGTGATAGTGAGCTAGTACTTAGCCAAGTAAGAGCGATAAGTGCAACCAAAAATGACACAATGAGAGCATACAAGCATCAATTTTGGGATGCAATTTAATATTTGAATGTTTTTAACATTATTTCTATCCCTAGAAAATTAAATTAGAATACAGATAGATTAGCTGTTGCTGGATCCCAATATGACATTCCTAATAGAATTTTTATGGAAAAGGATTAGAAGAATATCAAAGTAATTGTCAGGCCTTCCATCCCTGATAATAATGTTAATTGACAAGTATTTGACAATGATGAGAAAATTTTGCAGTTCTTTTTTGAAGAGGATGTCTTCTCAGAGCATAATCAAGATAGAATGATGCAGAATTATGGTGACCAAGTGGTACAACTTAAGTCAAATAAGATTCCTATAGGTCTTTTCACCCTAGAATCTATTTTCAACAGAGATGACCAAGCACAAAAGAGTAAGGTTGGCCTGGTAGTTCAATAAGAACATTATGCTGACCTAGAGCTAGAACTAGGTAAGAGCTTGAAGTTTGGAAAGATTAATACTGATTTAAAAAAATAGGCTTATGCCCAATTATTTCAAGAGTTCAGTGGTATATTTTCCTTGCAGTATGAATTCGTCAAAGGTTTTGATCCATCACTTGCTCAACATACCATTGAATTAGAGTTGAGTGCCAAGTGAGTTAGGTAGAAGCAAAGTCCTGTCAATCCCAAGCTTGAGCAACTTATGCATAGGGAGGTGCTCAAATTGATAGAGAGTGGTATAATTTACCCCATAAAGCATACTAGTTGGGTGTTCAACCTTGTTCCTATTAGAAAAAATAATGGGGAGTTGAGACTGTGCTGAATTTAGGGACCTTAATAGGGAATCCCTAAAATATCATCATCCATTGCCATCTATGGAGAAAATTCTACAATGTGTCTCTGGATTAGAATGCTTCTCACTGTTAAATGGCTATTTAGGTTATAATCAGATCCTGGTTCATGAAGAAGATCAATATCATACTACATTTACCACCAAGTGGGGAACCATGGCTTATCAAAAGATGCCTTTTGGTTTGTCAAATGCAAGTGCTACTTTTCAAAAGGCAATGGATATGGCCTTCAAAATCCTTATGTACAAGTTTGTCTTGGTCTATTTAGATGATATAACTATTTATTATAAGCATGAAACAAACCAAATCAAACATCTGAGGAAAATATTTGAAAGGTGTAGAGAGTTTGGGATCTCTCTTAATCCCAAGAAATGTGTGTTTGCAGTCCATGAAGGGAAATTGTTGGTATATAATGTATCCAAACAAGAAATTACTATAGACCCTCATAATTGTAGAGCTAGGATTGTAGAGTGAATGCCAAACTGAAAAGAATACATGAAATTTAGTTTTAGAGCTAGGATTGTAGAGCGAATGCCAAAGTGAAAAGAACAACAATGTTGGAGTATAAAAAATCAATGTGGAAACCCATACATGCTAAAATGGGGCCAAATTGAGCATCTAATTATAGGTTCTTACAATTTAGGATGATACATTTATCCCCCATTGTAGCGATACTATGAGTCCACCTCATGCTCATAATAAAAGGAAAAGAAAGAGAGAAAGAGATAAAGATCATGGGAAAATTGCAAAGATATAAGATATCACTAAGTTTAAGGATATAAGATTCCAAACCAATGCTCATAACTTGTACAAGCATGTGCAAAGAAATAAAAAAATAATCCTAAATCTTACTAAGGTTCCAGGTTATCTAGTTTAAAAGACCTCAGTAAATAAAATGTCTCAATCGCTAATATCATTCTTAGAAAGGTATTGCAAACGCACAATTGTTCACATGTAAAGAGTGAGAGAACACATCAAAGATATGACAAGAATTCCTAATCAATACAATTGTGTCTTATGTTATGGAATCATCGAGAAGAGAAATAAGACAACCATGGATGACAAATGCTGGCAATTGGTGTTGTGATAGGTAACCCATGAGAGATTTTTGTGCATAGAGATTCAATGGGTTAGCAAGTTGTGTTATGGTAGTCAACTCATCTTGAAAACAAGAGAGATTTGGAACAAAGAGTTGACAATCTAGCAAGTTGTGTAATGTTAGTCAACCCATCTTTGAAAATATGCACACGGGAGAGGTCAAATGGCCTAGCAAATTGTGTTATGCTAATTTAACCAATAATTAAGGCTAACCAAAAAAGCACTATAGCCTAGAAAATCCACCAAAAATGTACAAAGGAGAGACATCTAGCCCTAGAAAATTGTATTATCCTAGTGCACTCTATCTTAAATGATTGAAGTAATTGGAATATTTGCAAAAATGAGGTCATATATATGCCCCCCACTCCTTTAGTTGGAAAGAATAGGAATATTTTGACATATTAAGGGAAAGAGGAATAAGGACAAAACACCTTTAACACACGCGATATATACCTTAAGAAACACTCATTCAGAGACAAAGAGGTCACAACTCCTATGAGGTCAAGGAGGGGTTTAATTCAAAGAGATATCATGCAACAAGTGTAAATGGATCCTTTTACAGAAATATTGAACAAAACAACATAATTGACTAAAATATGAAAAATATGAAACAAATTCACACCTTCCCCATTGCTAGTTAAAGGGATTATCTGGACATACAATTGCAAACAAGGAAGAGGTTGTGATCAAGGATACACATATTTTCATATGATAGAATCTCTAATCAAAATAATAAATTTCATGTAAGAAAGGACATCACATGATAAACCAATACCACTTAGACAAGGAAAAATGAATCCTTGGAAAGAATGAGAAATTGAAATGCTACTCTAACTCCCCAAGTCTAGACATGAGAATAAGAATGAGGACTATTATGTTGCTTGAAAAGTATGATTGTACATGAAAGTGTACAACCATGAATGAAAATAAGCCCCCAATGAAGAGATTGACAATGTGACATAGTGTGGAGCAACATAATAGGACCTTGAATATTATTCAAAGAAATCATCATTAAAAATCAACCCATTGTGACATGTTATGTGAATGATGTCATAATAAATGATTTTTTGAATTTTTTAGTGAAAATCTTAGCATTCATTAGTAGAGTGGTCATGATATCGATGATACATGTGAAAAGGAGGATTCACAAGGTTGTGGCTATGCTTCTTCTTTTGTTTAGGTTGATTAATTAACTTAGCACAAAGAAGGTTAAGAAAAATTATTTCTTGATTAAATAAAGGCATTAAAGAAGAATTAAATGATAAGTGAAGGTATGTGGACAAAGGATGATGTTGGAAACCAAGCCCTAAACAGAAAATTAAGATGTTGGTTACTCACGAGTCTCATCACCTTGTCGTATGCATCCTAAACCATGTTTAAGATTATGAGTTAAAATTTTAGGAGAATAGGGTTAAAAAAATGGCACACTAGGCCATTCAAAAGGTCATGTGTTAAAATTAGGAACTTTATAGTCTTTGAAAAAAGATGCCATAAAGGCTAATGACCCCCAATAAGAAATGATGATCAATGGGGTTGACCCTATTTCCTATCGCGCATTAGGAAGGAGGATGACCCACAAGGATCGAATGTGATCAAGTGCTTAATGAATATTGCTAAACCTTCACTAATATAGAAAGTTGATTATAAAGATATGATTGAGTAATGTAACATAGAGGACTTGAAAGGAGGAAAATACAACTTTCAGGATGCATAAATTAACAAAAAGAAGAAAACTTATTACAAATACTATAAATAGAAACCAAAAGATGTAAAAAACCAATTATGTAATTTTAAGTAGACCAAGGAGGACTAGGTTGACTTGGCTAACTTATTTCTGAGACTAGTCCACCTAGTCCAACTTATTCCCTACACTTTTGATTGAACTAAGTTGCAGACTATCCGTAGAGTCCTCAACTTCCTAGATCTGATCCAACGTGACTACCACCTATACTTGGACATAGAAAAAAAGGAAAAAATTATGTAGAGAGGGGTTTGCCTAAGTCAAACCTTGATAGAGGAATTGACCTTTGAATGATATGAAAATATGCTAATTGAAAATAGAAGCTAGACCTGAATCATAAATTAAATTTGTTGGAAATGAGATAAGTAACTAAGAGGGGATGGGTGAATCAGTTACTCCAAAAAAAATCCCTTGTCCGTTAGATATCTTAAATAATATAGCACTGTTACCTAGTCAATTAAGATATTATTTTGTAACTCGGGTGTCAAAGTAATATTTATGATATCCAATGTAATTATACATTAGTGATTAAGTACATAAACATAAATCATGAAATAAATAACATATACACAGGTGACACCAATATTTAATGTGGAAACCTAATATGGTAAAAAGCACCAATATAACTAGTTACTATTTTTAACTCTTCTGAAGTGAGCCCTATTAGGAGACAACCCTATTAAAGGTTACAAAAACACACTATTAGGTGTGACCCTGTTAGAGGATTTAAATCACCCTGTGAGGAGTGGCCTTGATAGAGTTCTTCTACACTTCAACATAGAAATGTTACCTTGTGAGAGGATTTAAAAAAATACTTTTAATTCTACTCTGTTAAGAGATTTGTGATCACTACTACAATTGTTAGAAAGTTATAATGAATTCACATGTTTGTGCAAGAAACTATCTTTCCTGATTCAGATCTCTATTATGATTATAACTAGATCCTTGCTAATTAAATATTCTATTGTAGCTCTAAGTGTTTTGTACTCAATCAGAATCCCATCTGATTTCACCTTCACTCTTCATATCATAGAATTCCACACTTCTACTTTTCTTCCACTTTTCACACTCTCTCTCACATTCAATCCAAACTTGACCTTTCATATATATGATAAGCCCTGTCAAGATGGCTTGAATATACTTCTAAATAAGTAATGAATCATAATTTAGTCAGAATCATATAACCAATTAATTATAGAATGTAAACCACTATTAGTCGGCTGACACTGAATAATCAACTAGTTTAAAATTGAGTTTCTTTAATGCTCGACCATGACTAAAATGCCTGAGTGACCCAATCAATACTGGACATCTTCAATACCTGACTGAGCTCAGTCAACACAAAAAATTCTTTCCATTCACCAACTGTGCTCGGTCTAGATGTAGAAATTTGTGTCACATCACTACATAAGTGTATATACATGTGTCACATCAATGGCAATATACAATTGAATAATTGTCTTCAACAATCTCCCTCTTTGGAATTGATGGAAACACAACATGTCATAATAAGAATAATTGTAGAGAAACATAAAACTTTATTTAATGTCTTTAGGTTCAATCTGTTTCTCATCCGAAAAACTCCCTCTTTCATCAATCTCTGTCTCTTGATAATATTTTTCCCTCTGACATCAAACTATGTCTCTTGATTAATTTCTTTTGTATTATATTAAACTCTCTGTCTTTGACAACAAATGCCAAAGATTCCATCTCCAAAAATACTACCAATATTCATTTCTATTTCTCTTTGAAGTTGTAAAGTACCTAAAGGTACTAATTCAATTGCAATGGGCTCTGATGTACCTACATCAATTGATATACCTTGACTATGGCTTGGATTGATGCATCACTAAACTGTATTTTAGTGAGCTTCAGTTAGGGAAAGCACCCCTAGCTTTCCTCTAATATACAAAAATGCATCCTTAGGTAAAGGTTTGGTGAATATGTCTACAACTTGTTCTTTAGTACTCACATATTCCAACCTTAATTCTTTATCTTGTATCAATTCCCTCAAGAAATGACACTTTATTTCTATATTCTTGGTTTTGGTGTGCATCATAGGATTCTTTGAAATTGTAATAGCATTGGTGTTATCACAGTAGATAATAACAAATTCTTTTACTTCTTCCTTCATTCCTGACAAAAACTTTTTGAACCATATTATGTCTGAATAGTTCACTGTTGCAGCAACATATTCTGCCTCTACTTTAGACTGAGAGATACAATTCTATTTCTTGCTAGTCCAAGACACTAGCCTCTTTCCAAGAAAGAAAGCTCCACCACTGGTGTTTTTCCTATCATCAACACTTCTAGCCCAATCAGCATTAGTGAATGTCTTCAAATCAAAGTTCCCACCTTTTTTATACAATAAACCATAGTCTTCAGTACCCTTCAGATATCTCAAAATTATTTTGATTGTCATTAGGTGATTATTGTAACACCCCAAAATTGGCACCTAACAACCTAATCAATTTTGGTGTATTTTCTCATCTTCGAAGTCCTATTGTACTAGGCAAATTCTTCTCCTAATTGACTTTAATTGACTGAGTTTCAAATGCAG
>MU224469.1:949036-983598 GCA_018584345.1 Thuja plicata
AATTGCACTTTTACTTCCATAGCTAGTTGCATTTCATATTTAGAATAATTGCAATTCATCTTTCATAGCTTAAATCATGTTTCAATTCGTAGAATAGCAACATTTTCTCATATCTAGATGCATATTTCTCACAATTGATGGCTCTTCTTCACACACTTGCACTTTAAAATCCTCTGTATTAGAGATGGTCAGGTTGTTGGCTCTCGTTCTGAGGGTAAACTGCAGCAATCACACCTAATTAGGAGGCAACAGGTCACTTCAATCACATTTGCAGAGCAAACAATCCATGTTTTTCTTTGTAAATTCTTTGATTGTGTAATGACTATGTTGCGTTTGTGTTGAATAGAGAGGTCCACATTCGACATCAGACAATTATCTCTAGGATTAGCTAAAAATATTGCAACAAAACCAACTGCTAATGCAATATCAGTTCTAGTGTGAATAACATATTGCAATTTACCAATCATGGATCTATAGTTGGTTTGATCTACCTCTTTTGAATCATCATCCTTAGACAATTTTTTTCCATTACACATGGGTATTCCAATAGGTTTGGAATCTTCCATTCCAAATTTCTTGAGTATCTCCTTGATATATTTTGATTGAGTAATGTAGATACCATCCTTAATTTTATGTACTTGTAATCCAACAAAGAATTTGATCTCACCAAACATATACATCTCAAACTCTTTACTCATAGCTACAAAGAATGCTTTGCACAAGTCATCATAGCCAGTGAATAATATGTCATTAACAAATATCTCTACTAACAATATTGTGATATGTGGTCCTTCTTTTATGTACAAGCTACTATTATCATTAGTTCTATGAAATCTTATAATTACTAGGTAACCATGTAGTCTTTCATACCAAGCTCTGGGCGCTTTCTTTAGTCCATACAGTGCTTTGTGCAACTTGAAAACCATATTCCTTCTGCTAGGAACAACAAATCCTTTAGGTTGGTCAATGTAGACTTCTTCTTCTAGGACTCCACTCAGAAATGCAAATTTTACATCCATTTTATATACTTTGTATTGTTTATGTGCAACATATGCCAAAAGAGTTATGACTCCTTCAAGTGTTACAACGGTAGGAAAAGTTTCTCCATAATCAACACCCTCTTCTTGAGCATATCCTTTACAAACTAGTCTGGCCTTGTTTCTAGAAACTCCACTATTTTTATTCATCTTATTTCTAAAAACCCACTTGGTTCCAATCACATTCTTGTCCTTTGGACTAGGCACAAGAGTCCAAGTTTTATTCTTCTCAATCTGCTCAATTTATTCATTAATTGCCTATATCCAACTTTCATCATTCAATGCACCGTTAACAGTTCTAGGTTCAAATTCACTATGTAAACATGTACCTTTGAGTTTCTTCCTTGTTATTATACCTTCTGTCTAATCTCCGATTATTTTCTTAGGTGCATGATGCATTCTAAAATACTTGGAGAGTAATGGATCCTTTAGTCTTGATTCTGGAGTTGATCCACTAGGTCTATCCTTCTCAAACATTCTTTCCTCTTCTTCTATCTGATGCTCGGGTTCCATTGTTTGTGACCTGGGTTCCTCTTTCTGTGACTTGGCTCACTCTATTTGAGATTGTGTTCCCTTTGTTTGCAACACAATCTCTTCTACGAGAAGCTTAGGTTGCATATTTTGCAACTCAAGCTGTACATTGTGTGTTAGTATATTCAATGGTTGACAGTTCTTCTATCTAGTCACCATTTCTCAAGTCATAGGAATAGTATCAGGTTCATGATACACAAAGTTCCTATAGTCTTCAGGATCCTTACTGCTCTACTCTTCACATCTTTCTGTAAACTCATCAATCTTGACATGTACACTTTCTATGACTTTATGAGTAGTAAGATTCAGACATTTGTATGCTTTGCTTTTACATAAGTAGCTTCATCACTTTTTGTATCAAGTTTTCCATTTCTTGCTCCCTTCAAGATGTAACATTTAACTCCAAATACTTTGAAATAATGAACATTAGGTTTATAACCATACCATAATTCAAAATGTGTCTAGTTACTACCTTTCTCTAGTTGAACTCGGTTCAAGGTGAATAGTGTAGTGCTAATGGCCTCCTTCCAGTATTTGGAAGCAACATTATTTTCAATCATTAGGGTTCTGGCACAATCCATAATGGATCTGTTTCTTCTCTCTGCTATTTCATTTTGCTATGGTGTACTAGGGGCAGATACATGTCTTTTGATTCCTCTTTCATTACAAAATTCATTGAACTCATTAATAATAATTTCTCCTCCTCTGTGAGATCTTAGAGATTTTAGTTTCTTTCCTATTTCCTTTTCAACTCTTGCAAGATACCATTTGAATTTCTGAAAAGCTTTTGATTTTTCTATGAGAAACATGAAAGTCATAATTCTGGAATGATCATCAACAAATAGAATAAAATAATTCTCTCCAGTATAGCTTGTTGTTACAACTGGTCCACAAAGGTCAGTATGTACCAATTCCAAGATTTCATCACTATTGTAACTCTTGCTCTTGAAACTTGTCTTTCTCATCTTTCCAATTTAAAATTGTTTGCATATTGCTAAATTGGGTTTCTTCAAAATAGGAATACCTCTAACTCTCATGTTCTTGCTTATGTTCACCAGATTATAAAAATTTACATGACACAACCTTTTATGCCATATCCAACTTTCTTCTACTTGTGCAATAAAGCATGAACTTTCAGTGACATCAAGATAGAACAAATTACCTTTTGTTTGCCTGTCAGTTCCAACTAGGTTCCGTTTAACATCTAGGATCTTGGCCTCACCATTCATGAATTCTACCTTGAAGCCAACATTGTTCAGTTGTGCTACACTAAGTAGATTTCACCTTAGTCCTTCAACCCAATAAGCATTATCACATTTGATTCCTTTTGTTAGAGTAATGCAATCTTTTCCTTTCACATAGTAGGGTTCATCATTCCCAAAACTAACACTCACACCATCATAGTGCTCAAGATGTTCAAATTTTGTCTTATCACCAGCCATGTGATGAGAACAACCAATATACATTATCCATTTGTCATTTTTACTGATATGTGAGAAAACTACTGTCTTTTCATCTTCTTCATCTAACTCATCCTTAATAGCAATATACATCATTTCATCCTCTTCTTCTTCACTATCAGAATCTTTAGCAATATAACAAGAATTCTTGCCTTTATCATTGTAGCTCTTATAGTTCTTGAAATATTTCTTGCCTTTG
This sequence comes from Thuja plicata, assembly GCA_018584345.1. Lineage (NCBI taxonomy): Eukaryota > Viridiplantae > Streptophyta > Pinopsida > Cupressales > Cupressaceae > Thuja > Thuja plicata. The sequence goes on from MU224469.1 coordinate 952,264, forward strand.
TACTTGTTGAACTTTTTCTCATCTTTGTCTTCTTTGTTCGGATACTTGGAAGCAATGTGACCAACCTCATTGCATGAAAAGAAAATCAATGGCATTTTTCCTTTGTATTTTCCTTTGGCAGATCTCCTTGCAAGTAATGATTCAAAGATATCTAGATCTTCATCATCACTATCACTTTCAATCTACTTCCCTTTTGAGTATCTACCCTTCTTACCAAGGTTTAATTTAGCTTTGAATGTAGACTAAAAAAATTGCTAGAGCTAGGAGAATAATTGTCAAAGTTTTCTAGCTCAAAAGTTGTAAGCCTTCCAACTAATGTATCTAGAGTTATATCCTTATTGCACCTCATCTCTTGAATACCTGATAACCTAATAGCATAGATAGGAAGTAAATTTATAAATACCTTGTTGACCATTGTTGTGTCTTCAATTATTCCTCTTGCAGCTCTGATTGAACTCACATTATTCTTGATTCTTTCACTGTATTTTGTAATTTCTTCTCGTTCTTTCATTTTCATTTGATCAAATTTTTCTATGAGACCTTCAACTTTGGCTCTCTATAAATTTTAATATCCTCCATGAATGTCCTATAATTTCTTCCACATATCATAGGCTATAGGGAAGTCCTTGACTTCATCAAATTCTAAGTAGTTGAGTGAAGAAGCTATATCAATCATCATTATGTTGAGAAGATTATGTTCCATCATCTGCTCCATAGTCATAGTTGTTGTTGGTCCCCCATATTTGATGTCCAAAAATTGCAACCAACATCTCTAATAGTAGATAGATGTAGCTTCATAAAATCTTTCCATGCAAGGAAGTTGTCTTTCTTTAGATTTGGGATCTCCCTTTTGTAAGACATCTCTAATCTTTAGCTTAGGCCCTGAAACCTTCTCTAAAAGAACTTGATGCTATGATACCAATTTTTGAAAATGAGATAGGTAACTAAGAGGGGAGGGGTGAATCAGTTACTCCAAAACAAATCCCTTGTCTCTTAGATGCCTTAAACAATATAACACTATTACTCAGATGATTAAGATATTATTCTGTAACTCGACTGTCAAAGCAATCTTTATGATATCCAATGTAATTATACTTTAGTGATTAAGTGCAAAAACATAAATCATGAAACAAATAAAATATACATAGGTGACACCAAGATTTAACAAAGAAACCAAATATGGGAAAAACCACCAATGTAACTAGTTAGTATTTTTCACTCTTCTAAAGTGAGCCCTATTAGAAGCCAACCCTGTTAAAGGTTACAAAAAAACACTGTTAGATGCGACCTTGTTAGAGAATTTAAATCACCCTGTGAGGAGTTGCCTTGTTAGAGCTCTTCAACATTTCAACATAGAAATGTTACCTTGTGATAGGATTTACAAAAATACTATTAAGTCTACTCTGTTAAGAGATTTTTTTATCATGGCTACAATTGTTAGAAAGTAACAATCAATTGACCTATATGTGTAAGAAACTATCTTTGTTGATTCAGATCTCTATTTTGATTATAACTGGATCCTTGCTGATCAAATATTCTATTACAGCCATGAGTGTTCTATACTCAATCAGAATCCCATCTAATTTTTCCTTTACTCTTCATATCACAGAATTCCACACTTCTTCTTTTCTTCCACTTTTTACACACACACACACACTCTCTCTCTCTCTCTCTCTCTCTCACATTCAATCAAAACTTGACCTTTCATATATATGATAAGCCCTATCAAGTCAGCTTGAATATAGTTCTAAATAAGTAATAAATCACAATTTAGTCGACCTCATATAACCAATTAATTATAGAACGTAAACCACTATTAGTTGGTTGACACTGTATAATCAAATCGGTTAACACTGAGTTTCTTTAATGCATGACCATGACTGAAATGCCCGGGTGACCCGGTCAACACTGAACATCTTCAATACCCGACTGCTCTCAGTCAATACTAACAAACTTTTTCCATTCACCAACTGTGCTTAGTCTAGATTTAGAAATTTGTGTAACATCACTACATAAGTGTATACACATGTGTAACATCAATGACTATACACAATTAGATAATTGTCTTCAACAATCTCCCTCTTTGTCATTGATGGCAATAATACATGTCATAATACAAACAATTGTAGAGAAACATAAGACTTTCTTTAATTTCTTTAGCTTCATTTTGGTTCTCATCCAAAAAACCCCCTCTTTCATCAGACTCTGTCTCTTTATAAGATTTCTCCCACTAACGTCAAACTTTGTCTCTTGATTAATTTCTTTTTTATTATATTAAACTCTCCCTCTTTGATAATAGATGCCAAAGACTCCATCTCCACAAATACTAAATACCAATAGTTAGTACTATTTCTCTTTGAAGTTTTAATGTACTTGAATGTACTAATTCATCTGCAATGGGCTCTGATGTACCTACATCAACTGATAGATCTTCACTGTGGCTCAGGTTGATGCATCACTAAACTATATTTTAGTGAGATTTAGTTAGGGAAAGCACCCCTAGCTTTCCTCTAAGATACAAAAATGCATCCTTAGGTAAAGGTTTGGTGAATATGTCTACAACTTTTTTTAGTACTCAAATATTCTAACATTACTTCTTTGTCCTGTACCAATTCTCTCAAGAAATGATACTTTAGTGCTATATGATTGGGATTCGTGTGTATCACAGGATTCTTTGAAATATTAATGACAATGGTGTTGTCAAAGGAGATAATAACTGGTTCTTTTACTTCTTCCTTCATTCCTGACAACAACTGCTTGAACCATATGATGTTTGAATAGTTCACTGCTATAGCAACATATTCTGCCTCTGCTGTAGACTCAGAGATACAATTCTATTTCTTTCTAGTCCAAGAAACTAACCTCTTTCCATGAAAGAAAGCTCCATCAATGGTATTTTTTCCGTCATCTACACTTCCAGCTCAATCAACATTAGTGAATGTATTCAAATCAAAGTTCCCACCTTTATTATACAATAAACCATAGTCTTCAGTACCCTTTAGATATCTCAAAATTATTTTGATTGACATTAGGTGATTATCTCTAGGATTAGCTAAAAATATTGTAACAATACCAACTCCTAATGCAATATCAGGTCTAGTGTGAATAAAGTATTGCAATTTTCAAATCATGGATTTGCAGTTGGTCTAATCTACCTCCTTTGAATCATCATCCTTAGACAATTTTTGTCCAGTACACATGGGTGTTCCAATAGGTTTGGAATCTTCCATTCCAAATTTCTTAAGTATCTCCTTGATACATTTTTATTAAGTAATATAGATACCATCCTTAATTTTATATACTTGTATTCCAACAAAGAATTTGATCTCACCAAACATAGACATCTCAAACTCTTTACTCATAGCTACAGAGAATGCTTTGCACAAGTCAACATATCCAGTGAATAATATGTCATCAAAAAATATCTCTACTAACAATATCTTGTTCTATGGTCCTTCTTTGATGTACAAGCTACTATTATCATTACTTCTCTGAAATCCCATACTTACTAGGTAACCATGCATTCTTTCATAATAGGCTCTGGGCACTTCCTTTAGTCCATATAATTCTTTGTGCAGCTTGCAAACCATATTCCTTCTGCTAGGATCATCAAATGCTTTAGGTTTCTCAAGGTAGACTTCTTCTAGGACACCATTCAAAAATGCAGATTTCACATCCATTTCATATACTTTGTATTGTTTATGTGTAGCATATGCCAGAAGAGTTCTGACTCCTTCAAGTCTTGCAATAGGAGAAAAAGTTTCTCCATAATTAGTACCCTCTTCTTGAGCATATCCTTTACAAAATAGTCTGGCCTTGTGTCTAGAAACTTCACCATTTTCATTCATCTTATTTCTAAAAACTGACTTGGTTCCAATCACATTCTTGTCCTTTGGACGAGGCACAAGATTCGTAGTTTTTTTCTTCTCAATCTGATCAATTTCTTCACTCATTGCCTCTATCTAAATTTCATCATTAAATGCATCTTTAACATTTCTTGGTTCAAGTTCACTAAGTAAACATGTACCTTTGCGTTTGTTCCTTCTCATTATACCTTCTGTCTGATTTCCAATTATTTTCTTAGGTGCATGATTCCTTCTAACATACTTGGAGAGTAATGGATCCTTTAGTCTTGATTATGGACTTGAACCACTAGGTCTATCATTCTCAAAAATTCTTTCTGGTTCTTTTGTCTGATGCTTGGGTTCCACTGTCTATGACTTGGGTTCCTCTGTCTATGACTCAGGTGCCTCTGTCAGAGACTGGGTTCCCTCTATTTGTGACTCAGTCTCTTCTACCAGCAGCTCAGGTTGCATAGTCTGCAACTTAGGCTGTACAGTTTGTGTTAGTATATTCAGCGGTTGACAGTTTTGCTGTCCAATCACCATTGCTCGAGTCATAGGCATAGTATCAGGTTCATGATACACAAAGTTCTTGTAGTCTTCAGGATCTTTATTTCTCTACTCTTCACATCTTTCTGCAAACTCATCAATCTTGACATGTACACTTTCTATGACTTTATGACTAGTAAGATTCAGACATTTGTATGCTTTGCTTTAAATGAGTAGCTTAGGAATATTCCTTGCATCAAATTTTCCATTTCTTGCTTCCTTCAAGATGCAAAATTTACTTCCAAATACCTTGAAATAATGAAAATTAGGTTTATAGCCATACCATATTTCAAAAGGTGTCGGGTTACTACCTTTCTTTAGTTAAACTTGGTTCAAGGTGAACACTATAGTGCTGATGGCCTCCTTCCAGTATTTGGCAGCAACATTCTTTTCAATCATTAGTTTTCTGGCACAATCCATAATGGATCTATTTCATCTTTTTTCTATTCCATTTTTTTGTGGTGTACTAGGGGCAGATACCTATCTTTTGATTCCTCTTTGATTAAAAAATTCATTAAGCTCTTTAGAAATGAATTCTCCTCCTCTATCAGATCTTAGACATTTTAGTTTCTTTCCTATTTCCTTATCAACTCTTGCAAGATACCATTTGAATTTATGAAGAAGCTTCTGATTTTTCTCTGAGAAACATGACAGTCATCATTCTGGAATGATCATCAACAAATATAATAAAATGTACTTCTCTCCATTATATCTTGTTGTTACAATTGGTCCACAAAGGTTAGCATGTACCGATTCCAATATTTCATGAGTATTGTAATTCTTTCTCTTCAAACTTGTCTTGCTCATCTTTCCAATTTGACATTGTTTGCATATTGCTAACTCAGGTTTCTTCAAAATAGGAATACCTCTAACTCTCTTGTTCTTGCTTATGTTTACCAAATTATGAAAATTTACATGACACAACCTTTTATGCCATATCCAACTTTCTTCTACTTGTGCAATAAAGAATGAACTTTTAGTGAGATCAAGATAGAAAAGATTACCTTTTATTTTCCTGTCAGTTCCAACTAGGTTCCCTTTACCATCCAGGAGCTTGGCCTCACCATTCATGAATTCTACCTTGAAGCGAATGTTGTTTAGCTATGCTACAGTAAGTGGATTTATCCTTAGTCCTTCCACCTAATAAGAATTATCACATTTGATTCCTTTTGTCAGAGTAATGCAACCTTTTCCTTTCACATAGTAGGGTTCATCATTTCCAAAACTACACTCCCACCATCATAGTGCTCAAGATGTTCAAATTTTCTCTTATCACAAGTCATGTGATGAGAACAACTAATATACATTATCCATGTGTCATTTTTACTGATATGTAAGAAAAGTACTATCTTTTCATCTTCTTCATCTAACTCATCTTTAATAGCAATATAAACCATTTCATCTTCTTCTTCATAACTATAAAAATCTTTAGGAATATAACAAGACTTCTTACCTTTCTCCTTATAGCTCTTGTAGTTCTTGAAATATTTCTTTCCTTTGTACTTGTTGAACTTTTTCTCATCTTTGTCTTCTTTTTTTGGACACTTGGAAGCAATGTGACCAACCTCATTGCATGAAAAGAATATCAATGGAATTTTTCCTTTGTATTTTCCTTTGGAAACTCTCCTTGCAAGTAATTCTTCAACCATATCTAGATCTTCATCATTAGATTCATCATCACTATCACTTTCAATCTGCTTCCCTTTTGAGTATCTATCCTTCTTACCAAGATTTAATTTAGCTTTAAATGCAAACTCAAAATTGCTAGAGTTGGGAGAATTATTGTCAAAGTTGTCCAGCTCAAAAGTTGTAAGCCTTCCAACTAATGTATCCATACTTATATCCTTATTTCACCTCATCTGTTGAATAGCTGATACTCTAATAGCATAGATAGGAAGTAAAGATATTAATAGTGTTCTCACCATTGTTGTGTCTTCAATTATTCCTCCTGCAACTCTAATGGCACTCACAATCTTCTTGATTCTTTCACTGTATTTTGCAATGTCTTCTCCTTCTTTTATTTTCATTTGATCAAATTGTTCTCTGAGAATTTCTACTTTTTCTCTCTTTAAATTTTCATATCCTCCATGAATGTCCTATAAATTCTTCCATATATCATAGGTTGTAGGGCAGTCCTTGACTTCATCAAATTTTGAGTAACTGAGTGAAGAAGCTATATCAATTATCATTATGTTATGAAGCTTTTGTTCCATCATCTATTCCATAGTCATAGTTGTTATTGGTTCCACATATTTGATGTCCAAAAATTTCAAACCAACATCTCCAATAGTAGATATATGTATCAGCTCTTTCCACGCAAGGAAGTTGTCTTTGTTTATCTTTGGGATCTCCCTTCTGTATGACATCTCTGATCTTTAGCTTAGGCCTTGAAACCTTCTCTGAAAGTACTTGATGCTCTGATACCAATTGTTGAAAATGAGATAAGTAACTGAGAGAGGAGGGATGAATCAGTTACTCCAAAACAAATCCCTTGTCCCTTAGACATCTTAAACAATATAACACTGTTACTCGATCAATTAAGATATTATTTTTTAACTCGGGTGTCGAAGCAATCTTTATGATATCCAATGTAATTATACTTTAGTGATTAAGTGTAGAAACATAAAGTATGAAACAAATGAAATATACACAAGTGACACCAAGATTTAATGTGGAAACACAATATGGGAAAAACTACCAATGTAACTAGTTACTATTTTTCACTCATCTGAAGTGAGCCCTGTTAGGAGCCAACTCTGTTAAAGTTTACAAAACACATTGTTAGGTGTGACCCTGTTAGAAGATTTAAATCACCCTGTGAGGAGTGGCCTTGCTAGAGGTATTCAATACTTCAACATAGAAATGCTACCTTGTGAGAGGATTTACAAAAACACTATAAAGTCTACTCTGTTAAGAGATTTGTGATCACTGCTACAATTGTTAGAAAGTAACAATGAATTGACCTGTATGTGTAAGCAACTGCCTTTGCTGATTCAAATCTCTATTCTCATTATAACTAGATCCTTGCTAATCAAATACTCTATTGCAGCTCTGAGTGTTATGTACTCAATCAGAATCCCATTTGATTTTGCCTTCACTCTTCATATCATAGAATTCCACACTTCTCTCTCTCTCTCTCTCTCTCTCTCTCTCTCTCTCTCTCTCTCTCTCTCTCTCTCTCTCTCTCTCTCTCTCACACACACACACACACACACACATACACACACACACACACACACACACATTCAATCCAAACTTGACCTATCATATATATGATAAGCCCTATCAAGTCAACTTGAATATACTTCTAAATAAGCAATAAATCACAATTCAGTCAGCCTCATATAATAAATTAATTATAGAATGTGAACCATTGTTAGTCAGCTGATGCTGAATAATCAACTCAGTTAACACTGAGTTTCTTTAATGCCCCACCATGACTGAAATGCCAGTGTGACTCAGTCAACATGGAACATCTTCAATACCTGACTGAGCTTGGTCAACACTAAAAAACTCTTTCCATTCACCAACTATGCTTGGTCTGGATGTAGACATTTGTGTAACGTCACTACATAAGTGTATATACATGTGTAACATTAATGACAATACACAATTGAATAATTGTCTTCAACAACCTTATCCTATGATGGTGTAGTAATTATTAAGATGTAATCACAAATGTTAATGCATCATCTTTTACTCTAGAAATACCTTAGAGGAAATCATGAAAAGAGAAACCTTACACCATGAATATGATGACATATAACTAATTGAATGTTTGATAATGTTAATTTGAAGATAATGCAAGTCATTAAGTCAATTAATGGATTGTATTGTCATTGATGTCAACTTGATATCATCTATACAATCATGTACATAATTCCAAATAATTTAGAGAATCAAAGGAATCAAGGTTATGCTTTCAGCAATGCATAAATGTCAAGTATTCACTAAGTGACAGAAAACACCAACGGAGTGCACATTGATGGACAGAGTAAAGATAACAAGTCATAGTGATAGCCGATGAGAAGAAGAATAGTGGTTCCCGATGAAGAAAAACACAGAGTGCCAAACGAGTAAATTTCCAATGATGCTTGACGAACGGAGATCACAAAGCTAACTACAGTCTCACTGACATAATTGACAGTTCTCACCGATGGTTCAGTTAGTTAAGACTAACAAAACAAAGAGTTTAGAAAATGACAAAATGTCTAGCTCGCAGAGCTAACAGATAGACTTAACTAGTTTTTTTCTTTTTTTTATTCGACCAAAATTAAGTGATTGATTTAAAGAAGATTTGTACAGTTGGTAAGAAGATAACTACGTGATAAATTAGGAGTTATGCTTTAAATCAAATTGGCTGGATTGTTTTTCATGCCAAGAATCAAGAATCAAGAAATGGTGAATATCATGTCTATATAAGAGACAAGCTTAATTCATTTATGTATGCAGCCATGTGATTAAGGGGAGTGAATTGAAAGAGGATGCTGAAGAGAAATTGATGAAGAAGAACTTCATACAGTCCTAATGAACCAAGCTAAAGGAGAGATAAAGAATTCCACAGACACTAATGAGTAGTGAAGAACAACATCACAAAGAAGAAAGTGTGGAACACAAAGAATTAAATTGATACATTGATCAGAGAGGTAATGTACTTAAATATATCTAAAAATTTGCAATTCAAAGTTGCATCATGAACAGGTCATAGTGTTTCAGTTTAACCATTGAAACATATAAGTCTCTTAACTGAGCAGGACTTAACAGTCTTCTATATATTGAGGTACATCCCAAGGAGTGCCAAAAAGGTTGATTCATGAAATTAGCATTGGAACTTGCCCGATACCTATTGACAGTCTAAGAAGGAGGCTGATTCAAGGATGGGAGCAAGGTTTTCCTAAAGCCTATTGATAGTCTAAGAAGGAGGCTGATTCAAGGATGGTAGCAAATGGATGCCCGATACTAAGTGACAACCTCTATGTATAAAATCCTCTAACAAGGTCACACTTAACCATGTGTTTGTAACCTTTAACAAGGTTGTCTCCTAAAAGGGCTCACTTCAGAAGAGTGAAAATTTGGGGTACTGGTCCTAGTGGGTTTTCCCTTAACAGAGTTTCCACATTAAAATCCATGTGTTATGTGTGTATGATTCATTTATTTATTGTTTTGCATCTCACATATTTAATTATGGATAGACTAGTATACTCTGCTTATTTATTGAGTTTCGGTAAATAGTTTTATTGCTTATCGGTAATCAAGGAGAATAAGGATAGACAAGGAAAACTGACAGATAGTTTATCATTATAAAGTATTTCATGGCATGAATCTTTTAGGGAAATAATAATCTAAGGTTTGATTCATTAGTGGTTAAGTTTGAAGGATAAATTTTTGAGGCCACTGATTCACCCCCCCCTCTCAGTTATTACTAACAAAATATTATAGTTTACATCACAATGCTTGATGGAAAGAAGAAGAATGAGTTGAAGAATTGAGGGTTTGAATGTTTGGATGCCTGTGAATGTTAGGAACCTATGTGTTCCTTCTATTTATTTTGTTAGTGTAGTGTTTTTGGATGCATATGCTTTGTAAGTCATCCTATGAGTATATTTTATTATCTCACATGAATAGGTAGTAATACTTTTCTAGATTGTACTTAGTAAATAAGTGTGTGTTGAGGCCTTTGATGGTACCGAAAAATTTATTGTATTGAGATTTCTCAAAGGAGGTTACCCCATCGAAGTGGCTTGTGATCAATAGATTCACTCTGAGTTCTAGTGTTTCTCTATATTTCTATTATTTCATGCATGTTCATCATATTGCTATAGGAGGTTCCTCTCATCTGGTATTAGAGCACTTTCTTGGGCTCACTAGGGGGAAATTCTGTGAATTTTTTTTTTCTATCATGGCCTTTAGGTTCATTTTTTTGCATCTAGGTTCATTTCAAATTACATCAATTCTTGTAATTGTAGTACTTCATTTCAGTTTTTAGTATCTGAGTGATTTTCCCTTAGTCGATTGAGTCAATTTTCCATTTTTTAGCAATAGCTTCCTTGCTTTCTTCCAGTTTCCTCTCAAAGTTCCCCAGAACCCCCAAAATACCATTCTACATACTTCCTTCCTTGACGAACCTACCCCAAATTCCACATATCGAAGCCCTAAATCCCTCATTTATCTAATTCTAGGGTTTTCCCTAACTTTTTCACTTCTCAACCAATCACCACGAAATCTGGCCACAAGGTTCATTTCCTAATTCTACTCCTTTTTCCCTCTTGGACCGCTCATCCCATTCTGTCACCCCACCCTTAAAACCCTCATTTTTATTTTTCCCTTTTCATCAGAAAGTGTCCAACCACTCATCAAACCCCCATTCACCTCTGCATTTTGCCCAAATCTAAGTTTGCCCTACGTAAAAATGTTTTTTTTTATATTGTTCTACCCATTTGCAAAAAAAAATAAAATCCTTCTATATGGTTGTCACCCGTATAGGAGAAAAAATCATGGAGGAGGAACTTGCATCCCTCAAGACCAAACATCAAGATCTGGATGACAAATTTTGCGGTCTCACTCTTCAGCATTCAACCATGAACCAAAACTATTCTGGAGATGTTGGGTTCTCTTCTGGAAATTTTCATGGACCAAAGATTAATTTTCCTTGCTTCGATGGTGCTGATTTGACTGGATGGATTTATCGGATAGAGCAGTATTTCAGCTTGCATAATACTCTGGATATCAACAAAGTCCTACTTGCATCTTTTCATTTGGGACATGAAGCTCTTCAATGGTTTCATTTGTACATCAAGGCTAATGAAGACCCAATATGGACAAAATTGTGCACACTCCTTTTTCTATGCTTTGGCCCTAGTGCTTTTGATGACTTCACAGGAGCACTCACTAAACTTTGCCAAACAGGCATAGTAAGAGAATACCAGACAGAGTTTGGAAAATTAGCTAATCACATAGAGGGATTGTCTGATGAATTCTTCTGTAGTTATTTTGTCAGTGGTCTAAAGGATGCACTTTGATATGAAGTAAAAATGTTCCGGCCCACTACAATGATGGAAGCCCTTGGGTTGGCTAAGTTAGCAGAGGATAAGATTAGTTCTCTACAACATTCTAGATCCAATTTTCTTCCATTCTGAAATATAGGTTATCCACACCCTCAAGTCACGCCAGCTCCCAAAACTACTCCTATCAAGCACTTGTCTAAAATAGAGATGTGGGCCCAATGAGAAATGGTCTTAGGGCCATAGATGTGTTCAGAAAAAAACTCACAAAATAGTAGATGATGAGTTTGAGCCTCAACAACCCCTTGCTGAGCCTCCTTCGCCAGAAGCCCAACCAGAGATATCTGTCCATGCTTTGGTAGGAGTCACTACTCCATAAACCATGTTGGTCTAGGGTTTCTTCAAGAAGATCCCTCTTACTATACTCATTGATTCTGGTAGCACTCATAACTTCCTTGACCCCCGAATAGCCAAACAGGCTAATTTCTTTGTCCATCCTTGCTCTAGCTTTGAATTCATGATTGCCAATGGGTGCACTTTACCTTGCAAAGGGAAATGTTTTAATGTGTGTCTCTCTATTGGAGATTATAACTTGCGCTTTGATATGTTTTCCTTTCCCTTAGGTGGATGTGATGTGGTTTTGGGCACCCAATAGTTACGCACTCTTGGCCCCTTTCTATGGGATTTTCCTAAACTTTGGATGTAGGTTTTAGCCAATAGGAAATAATACACTTTGAAAGACTTATAACCAGGGTCTCTCAACATCATCAGTTCACATCATATGGAAAATCTTCTTAAGAAGAATTCACATGGTGTCATCACTCAACTCCATTCCATTCATATGCAACCATCAGCAGTCTCTAGTACTCCTGTAGATCTACAACAAATTTTGGATAAGTAATTAGGTGTATTTACTGAACCTGTGGGATTTCCCCCTTCTCACCTAGAGGACCACCATATTTAGCTCCTTCTTGACAATGTTCCGCCCAACATCAGGCCCTACCGCTACCCATTTCATTAGAATACTGAAATTGAGATGCTCATTCGGGACTTACTAAAGAAAGTTATTATTTTCCCTAGTACCAGTTCCTTTTCTTCTCCAGTTCTGCTTGTCCACAAAAAAGATGGGTCCTGGCGAGTCTAAATTTATTTTTGAGCACTTAATCATCTCACCATAAAGGATAAGTTTCCCATTCCAGTTCTTGATGAACTTCTTGATGAGCTTCATGGCACTCATTTTTTCTCCAAGTTGGATCTTCATTCTGCGTATCATCAAATTTAGGTTAATGAAGAGGATATCCCTAAAAAAACCTTCCACACACATGATGGTCACTATGAACTTTTATTCACGCCCTTTGGCCTCACTAATGCTCCTTCAACATTTCAAGCAGTGATGAATAAAATATTTCAGCCATACCTCCAGAAATTCATGCTGGTCTTCTTCGATGATATCCTCATCTATAGAAAAACCTAGGCTGAGAATCTCCATCATCTGGAGCTTGTAATGCAACTTCTCTCTGATCATCAACTCTATGTGAAATAATCTAAATGTGTTTTTGGCCAGGAGGAAGTGGAGTATCCTGGGCATATTGTTGCACAACAAGGGTTTCGGGTGGATCCTACAAAAATAGATGCCATGAAAAATTGGCCGCATCCTCAAACTCTCAAGATCCTTCAGGGTTTTTTGAGGCTGACTGGCTATTACCTCAAGTTTGTCAATAATTATGGGAAGATTGCAGCACCATAAACAACTATGTTAAAAAAGGATGCTTTTACCTAGACCCATGTTGCTGAGAATGCATTTGAACAACTGAAATAAGCTATGTGGAGTACACCTATTCTTGCTATGCTAGATTTTTCCAAGCCTTTCACTATTAAGAGTAACACTTGCGTCAATGGACTGGGGGTTGTTATCCTTCAAGATGACCATCCTATTGCATTCACTAGAAAATCCCTTTTTGGTAATAATTTAGCCTTATCTACATATGAAAATGAAATGATGGCTATTTTTCATGTTGTACAGAAGTGGCAGCCATACCTCTTAGGGATTCATTTTTGCATCAAGACCGATCACCAAAGTCTAAAATACTTCTTGGAACAATGAGTATCCTCCCCTACACAACAAGAATTGGTCAGAAAACTCATGGGTTATGATTATGAGATCACCTACAAGAAGCATAAGGACAATATTGTGGCAGATGCTCTTTCTCACACATTTGATGATCAAGCTTCCCTTTCAGCTATTTCTATGACAATTCCCAATTGGTTAGAATCTGTTCAACAGGGCTATGTCAATGACTCTTCTTTATCTCAAATCATTCACCAGTTGGCCAATAATCCATCTTTTGTACCGCATTACTCTTTGGATGGTGCTTCTCTCCGATACAAGGGCCGTCTAGTGCTTCCTCAAAATTTAGGTTTGCAATAGGGTATCTTTTATGAACTCCATGCCTCTCCTTTGGCAGGGCACTCTAGGTTCCTCAAAACTTATGAGCAGGCAAGGCGAAACTTCTTTTGGAAAGAAATGAAATAGATGATTCAATAGATGGTGGCTTAATGTGATACCTTCCAACACCACAAGGGTGAAATGACCCTCCTTCCTAGATTGCTAGAGCCCTTGCCCATTCCTACACGGATTTGGACTGATATTTCTATGGATTTCATTGAAGGGCTTCCTAAATCAGGCAGCAAGATAGTGAGCTTGGTTGTGCTTGATCGTCTCTCCAAATATAATCATTTTTGTTCCCTCAGCCACCCCTATATTTCCTCCTCAGTTGCACAAATCTTCATGGACAAGATCGTCCATCTTCATGGCCTCCCTTCTTCCATTGTCTCAGATCGTGATACAACTTTTACCAGTCATTTTTGGACTTAATTATTTCAGCAAACTGGCACCAAACTGAAGATGAGTTCAGGTTATCACCCACAAATTGATGGTCAAGCTGAAATTTTCAACAAATTCTTGGAAACTTATCTTCGCTTCTTCACTTCCAAACAACAACATCAGTGGGCCAAGTGGCTTCCTCTTGCTGAGTGGTGGTACAATACCTCTACAACACTGCATCTAAAATGAATCCATATGAAGCAGTCTATGGTCAGACATCTCTAGTGCTCCTTCCCTACACTCCCAATAGCTCACCAGTCTAGGCAGTTGACACAGTTCTCCACACCAGGGATCAGATTCTTTGCACCTTATAGGATAATCTTCACATGGCCTCAAATCGAATGAAACAACAGGCAGATCAACACCATTTTGAGCGCTCATTTCAAGTTGGGGATATGGTTTTTCTTCGTCTACAACCATACAAGAAATCCTCCCTGAAGCTTAAATGGCATCATAAACTAGCCCCAAAATTGTATGGGCCATATAAGGTGTTGCAGAATATTGGTTCAGTTGCTTATAAACTAGAACTTACTCCTTCCTGGATTCATCCAGTATTTCACGTTTCTTGTCTCAAGCAAGTTCTTGGCACCAACGTCAAAGCACAAAATTCTCTACCTAAAATGGATAAGGAAGGATCCATTATCTTGGAGCCTGAGGCAATCCTTGACTGACACACTCATCATCTTCGCTCTCGCTCCATCTTTGAGGTCTTGATTCAATGGCAGAGAATGCAACCAGAGGATGCTACATAGGAACCCCTTCTTGAGATTCAGCAACAATATCCACACCTTAAGCTTTGAGGACAAAGTTTTTTTTCTAAGAGAGAGGGGATGTTAGGAACCTCTGTGTTCCTTCTATTTATTTTTTTAGTGTAGTGTTGTTGGACGCATATGCTTTGTAATTCATCCCATGAGTATATTTTATTATCCCACATGCATAGGTAGTAATACTTTTCTACATTGTACTTAGTATATAAGTGTGTGTTGAGGCCTTTGATGGTATCGATGAATTTATTGCATTGAGCTTTCTCAAAGGAGGTTACCCTCTTGGAGTGGCCCATGATCAATAGATTCAGTTTGAGTTCTACTGTTGCTCTATATTTATGTTATTTCGTGCATGTTCATCATATTGATGCAGAAGGTTCCTCTTAGTGAATGGAAACTTATGCTATGATCTCCTTATTTAATAGTGGCCTCTCTTGCATGGCCTTCGATAATGAAAATTGTAACCACCCTAATTTGGTTTTCTTTGACTATAGACCCTATTTTCCCTAAGTGTGATCATACCCGTTATTATGTCAAGACAACTCTTCAATCGGTTGGCATAATTATTTCAAATCAAATTTAATCTCCTAAGTGATCTAGTCACTAATCTAAATTAATAATTTTTAGCCAATTCAAAAACAATCAAATACATGGCTAAGATAATTAATTAAAAAGGAATTAAATAAAACCCTAATTATACCTCATCACTTGCAAAATCCTATCCCCTAGCCTAATTAATTCAAATTTGGCTATAGTCCTAATTCATTAATATTAAAAAGAAATCAAAAGATTAAATGATTAACTAAAATCCCTATTATTGAGAAAATATGTTATTACAATAATCCATTTCATTCATATTCCCTCTAACCTAACCAGTCTCAAATGCCCAACCATGAGTTCAAACTCATCCCAACCCCTTCTCACATGCTAATTCTTCTTAATTGGCTAGTTAACCCTAATTAAGCTAATCCCCCCTCCACTCATTCCCTCTCCTCACATCTCTATATCCTTAATCACCTTTCTTACCCTTAATCCTAATCCTAAGCTACCCTTAAGGTTGTCACATTCCTAATTTTGTAATTAGGAATTCAACCCACTCCCAAAAGTCAAAGTTGTCAAGCTTGACCTTAAACCCTCACCCATGCTTCTTAAATCCTCTCCCATGCCTCATAAATGCTTTCAAAAATGAAGCATTTATGCCTCTTACACATTCTCTTCCACACTCCACATTAATGAGTCTTACACTCTCATTAATGGCTTTCACTTCTCAAGCCTTCCCCCATTCCTCCATTTCTTCTATAAATTGGATGAATTTTGAGCATAAATGGCCCTTAATTTTTTTGAGTTGAAAGCATCCTTATGTTGTCCATATTTTAAGATTAGAATGAGTAAACTCATGGTTCTCTTACTTTTAGTGATTCATATTGAATTTTAGCTCTCATACATGCATTGTTATAACCTTTCATTTTGGAGTTAAAATAGACATTTCTTGAGCATGTTAGAGTAGTTTCATTTAAATCTTTCATTCTAGGTTGTATATGTCATTGATTTGTGCATAATCTGAAGGCATGATTATTGCATTCTTCAAAATCCTCCTAGATAGGAAGAAATAGGTTGGTTTTAGTGATTTATGTCAAACCCTTGCTTTTTATGCTTTTTCACTAATATAATGACCTATTGAAGTGTTGTGTCTTTCTTAATAGGTGCATAAAATCACACACACATTTTTGGTGCCCACTGTGGGCTCCTGGCTCCTAGCTCCTACCCTGTAATCAGCCAAACTATCTCAAAACCTGGGTGTGTAAGAAATGCTCTATGATATATTAGGTCCGGTTGACCGGGTACCTGCTCTAAAAGAAGAATGGCATCTGTTGTCTGTCAGATCCCCACTTCTTATAATCCAAGTATGGCTACCATACCACTACTATCATATCATCAAATATGTGACTCTAGTACTCTACCTTGCCCAGATGGGGCTCCTGGATAAGGCTTACATACATGTACACATATATACAGCTGCTCTGGTGCACGCTGCCTATCTACTATTGGTTGTGTAAATGGGATTTTCTCCCAGGCCCAGATCCGCAAAATCAATATCCCTATAGTCATACTGTAGGAATAATTATATACAATCTCATGAAGCTCCCTATAAATATGGGTGAGGATGCAGCTACCCCATGAGAATCTTTGTCCTGAAGCAACCATCTACTCTAGCATATCTACCCATCCTACCAGAAAAACATGTTGTCCTCTATCTCGCATCAAGATGCCACCAATCAATCCAACTAAGTATACAGACATGAGATCATAGTGATCGCACATATAATCCCAGGTAATATATCTCCAAGCAATGGTATCATCTCCAAAGAAATGATGAGTTGCACAAACGACAATGACATATGTTGCCTCAAATCGCACCTCGTGAGCCATAACTGGAACTCGAAGTATCTGCCACACATCCTCTGGTGTGATGGTCATCTCACCGGTCAGGAGATGGAAGGTTTTGTGCTTTTAGTGCCATCTTTGGAAAGAGCAGTCAACAACCCTCAGTTTACCCTAATGTCGGGTAAATCTATCAAAAACTGTAATCCTACTCAAGCCACTATATCTAGCTCATCATCTGAAAACTGTCGCGATAGGGTGAGAACACGCCCAGGGTATAGTCCATGAAACCCTACTACTTCAAAAACGACCTATTTTACATCAAAATGGCAATTACAAAGGCAAATAAGTACTCTATGTATGACGACTACACAAAAATATAATTCGTTAAGTACTTTGCTAGTCAGCAGATCAAAGACAATTCACATTTTGTAGAAATCTAAGTCTAAAAACTAGAAATGATTCTTGATCAACAGGGTACGATCCTTTTTGCGGGATACAATGCTTGATATCCAGGATACGATGGGGCATCCTAGATGCGATGCAAGGTTAACAGGGTGCAACACAGGGTGCAGCGTACGACCCTATTTTGCAGGGTACGATGCAAATTAAAAGTCATTCTAAAATCTATAGAAAATGATGAAAATTTGAAATATAGGATATGATCCAGGAAATACCGAATATGACACAGGATTTCTTGCATCCACAGGATATGACACGGGTTGAACAGGGTGCGATCAAGAATCCCAGATTTGACGCAAAACAAAATTGTCTCTAAATGCTACAAAAAGGCATAAAAATTAATTTTGCAAAATTCACAGGGTAGATGTATGAGTACTTACTTGAGGTGCATAGTTGGTCAGGCATTGATGTTGATGGCTGAGCTCAAAATGATGCTTCCTGATTGGGACCACCATCTTCTCTACAGAGCTCTGAAAAATTAATAAAGGTAAAAGTGAAAATGAATAGTTAAAAAGTGATTTTTGAGATATATATTGGACTTTTTGAGCTATTTAGGAGTCCTGAAACTCCTCCCAGACAATCGAAACTCTATTTTTGTTCTCTTTCTGATCAATCGGGAACAAAATCAAAGGTGCCTATGCCATTTTACACAATACAGTAACATTTTTATGACAACTCCTGAAAATGTAGAATTGCTCCATACGTTATGAAATTCAGTTTTTCAAATTCTATATCATCACATTGCACATTATTCATCAAATATCTTGGTCCGACATCATTTTATCAGTCTCACAACTCACATTTTTTTCACGTAATAAACTTGGTAACCATGTATTTTCTTTAAATACACCCCAGTTTCTTCACTTCTTCTAATCCATTCTTTCTTAACCTATTTGCTCCATGCAAGTGATACATCATTTCAACAGAGGGATTTTACTATTTTCCATCGATTTCATTCCCGAGGGGGCATGATCACACTATCACCAATCAAATTCTTGCTCGAAACAACATTAAAAAGGACTCCGTTATCAAAAAACTAGAGGCATGATAGTCCTTTGACTACGTCAGAACTGTTGGATTGAAGGTTTCAGTTCTCACAAACTGGATATCATATGTCTACTTTTTCTTATATTTTTATTAAGCTCCTTGTAGCTTCATATTGAATTTTTGATGACAACCAAGTTCGGAATCAGTATCAAATTCTTAGACGACAACCAAGTTTGGAATTGGTATATTTAAGATCTTTTCTTGTTGACCTTTGTTCGATCAAGTTCAAAGTCAATTCTATCAGTTTAGTTCAATCAAGTGTGAGACTGATCTCATCAGATATTTCATTTGATCATGAGCAAAATTCTCAAACTTTCTTAAGTCAACATCAAAAAAATATTCTTTGAATCAATGCACTGCTCGCACATCTATTCAAAGAGGGTAAAATGTAACCACCCTAATTTGGTCTTCTCTAACTATAGACCCTATTTTCCCTAAGTATGATCATAACCCCAATTATGTCAAGACAACTCTTCAATCTATTGGCATAATTCTTTCAAATCATATTTAATCTCCTAAGTGATCTAATCACTAATCTAAATTAATAATTTTTAACCAATTCAAAAAAAATCAAATACATGGCTAAGATAATTAATTAAAAAGGACTTTAATAATCCTAAATATACCTCATCACTTGCAAAAGCCTATCCCCTAGCCTAATTAATTCAAATTTGGCTATAGTCCTAATTAATTATTACAAAACAATCAAAAGCTTAAATGATTAATTATAATCCCTATTATTGAGTGAATATGTTATTACAACAATTCATTTCATTAATATTCCTCTAACCTAATCACTCTCAAATGCCCAACCATGAGTTCAAACTCATCCCAACCCCTTCTCACATGCTAATTCTTCTTAATTAGCTAATTAAACCTAATTAAGCTAATCCTCTCTCCACTCATTCTATCTCCTCCCATCTCTATCTCTTTAATCACCTATCTTACCCTTAATCCTAATCCTAAGCTACCCTTAAGCTTGTCACATTCCTAATTTTGTAATTAGTAATTCAACCCACTCCCAAAAGTCAAAGTTCTCAAACTTGACCTTAAACCTTCACCCATGCTTCTTAAATCCTCTCCCATGACTCATAAATGCTTTCATAAATGAAGCATTTATGCCTCTTACACATTCTCTTCCACACTCCACATTAATGAGTCTTACACTCTCATTAATGGATTTCACTTCTCAAGCATTCCCCCACTCCTCCATTTCTTCTATAAATTGGATGAATTTTGAGCACAAATGGCCCTTAATGTTTAGAGTTGAAAGAATCCTTATGCTGTCCATATTTTGAGATTGGAAGGAGTAAACTCATGTTGCTCTTACTTTTAGTGATTCATATTGCATTTTAGCTCTCATACATGCATTGTTATAACCTTTCATTTTGGAGTTAAAATAGACATTTCTTGAGCATGTTAGAGTAGTTTCACTTAAATCTTTCATTCTTGGTTGTATATGTCACTGATTTGTGCATAATCTGAAGGCATTATTATTGCATTCTTCAAACTCCTCCTAGATAAGAAGCAATAGGTTGGATTTAGTGATTTATGTTAAACCCTTTCTTTTTATGCTTTTTCACTAATATAATGACTTATTGAAGTGTTGTGTCTTTCTTAACAGGCAAATAAAACCACACACACTAAAATAAGCTTGATCCATAGAGAAGATTTATTTGAAGAGACACTTTGAAATGCTTGAGATCTTGCTTGAGAATGGTTGAATCTTGAAGATAGATTTTGAAATCTTTAATGTGATTTGAAATCTTGATCAAGGCTACAAAAATGAGGAGATATAGGTTGTTTACATACCTCTTACAACATATTGAGGCTAAAAACTCTAGAGAAGTTGATGTGGTTCTAGATTTCACACTTAACTAATGAGACAAATCACAGGTTTTATCTTTGGGAAAAACACTAGAGAACAGGTTAGTTAGGCTAAGCTACTCCTCGGAATAAGTGTGCCTAGCTAACCTAGTCCCCCCCCAAAAAAAATCCATGAAATTTAGTTTAGGAGCCAAGAACATAGAAATAATGTCAGTGTGAAAAGAACAAAGGGGTTGGGGTCCCGGAAATCAATGTGAGAACCCATACATACTAAAATGGGGCCTAATATTGTAATATGATTCAACTTGTAAAGTAAAATTTCAAATTTGAAAATTTGACAAGATAACACATCAAATTATTCCAAAGGATATAAATATAGCTATGTTCTAATTCAATAAGCTTAAGATATCCAGAATTAAGTTAGTTGTATTTTAATAGGGATGATTTAGTATAGTAATGTGAGGATTTTGTACTTCAAGTCATTAAGCAAAAAAAAATTCTATACATGTGAAGATACTGACACAAAAGAACTTAAAATATATAGATTAAAAATCATTAAAATCAAGTCAAATATTAATACTATAAATTGGTAATATTTTTGAAACAACACTCTTATATTGAATAGAAATAAAAATCAAAAAATAGATATACGAACATTTAACTATTTAAAATAAGTATAAACAAGATAATTTAATTATATGCTTGTAACTGGAAATAAATCTTATAATAATATAAATACAAATTACTAATTTCATTCTTATTATCAAGCCAATAGGCTTATTATGGCAGAGACATCCACTAGATTATTCTAATTGTGCGAGATTGTCTTACACTGGTAAACCAACAAACGGGGCCAGAAATGGCTAATGTGGGGCTGGAAAATTTCTTAGGTGGGATCACAGGTGGCAAACATTGTAATAACACAATTTTTTCTTAGCAGAAATACTTGATGAAATAATGATAGAATACAAAAGTTGTTTGCTAATTGATGGTGTCTTACTTCATAATAAACATTAATGGTGCTAGGAAGTGGAGATGGGATTATACAAAATTGACGAAAAATCTCTCGCACTAGATTTCAATCCAACTACTCTAAGCTGCTCACTATCAGTCATTCATTTGATGTCCTATAATCATAGTTGATAGACTTCGAATCACTATTCTTCACCACGCAAGTGATTCCATTCAAGGCATAGATGATCATCTTGTATATTTTTAAATATCGTTATCAATGACTTTAGAAAGCTCACAAAGGAATGTGGAAAATATAGACCAATCTACATAAGAGATAGAATGTTTCTCAATTTTGATGCCCTTGTATTTTTTGTTGGATTTTTATAATAAAATATAATTATCTTGAGCCCCTTTTTTGACTTTCAAAAAGTTAAATCTCCTCTGTTTATTGCTCAAATAATATCAGATTTTGTGTGGACTTTTTTTTGAGATAAGTTCAAATCAGATTTTGGGAAAATCTAATTTCTTCTTTAAACTTCTGATATTTTCTTTGGATAGCAATTACTTTATAAAGGAAATAATGTCTTTATTCTTTCAACAAAATAATAGTCTTGTAAGAAGTTTATTTCTAGCAACAGAAAATTAGTTTTGTTTTGTAAGTGCTCTGTTTTATCAGAGACTTGTTTATTGCAACACTAGTTGTAATTTTATTGTCTTGTTGAGCGGTGATTGCTCCAGACATTTTATAAGAGTTTTGAGAAGCTCAAGGTATTTTGTATGCAGCCCCAGATAGCTACAAGTTTATTTCAGTTGTAGAAGTAATTTTTAGTTAATAGAAGCAAGAAGAAAGATTGCATATCTCCAGTTTTGTTTGTGTCTATTGTCTGCCCTATTTTGGGTTTCTTGATTTTATTCATTGCTGAAGCAGAGCATTTCTTGTGTGTTTCTAGAATATAGACTGATTCTATATTTTTTACATGGTATCAAAAAATTTCCTATGTGTTTCCAGAATATAGAGTGATTCTATATTCTTTACATGGTATCAGAGCTGATTGGCCCTCAATCCTTGTGAGTTTGAGCATTTGTTTTTCTTGGTAATTGTTATATCTTGCACAGGAGACATGGTTGGAGATGTAGGAAAGAGTTGGCAGTAGCCACCGTCCTTTAATGGACAAAAATATGATGTTTGGGCAAAGAAGATGAAGACTGTAATGGTTGCAAATGATTTATGGGAGCTTTTGGTCAGTGGCTTTATGGATGTGACTAACCCAGCTCTGTTTTCTGCCCTCACAAACAATCAAAAGAATCAGTTGAAGGAGTCAAGGAGGAAAGATGCACAAGCTTTGAGCTTGATTGAAACTACCCTAATAGAGGCACTCTTTCCCAGAATAGCAGCAATTGATTATTCTAAAGAAGTTTGGGATATTCTCCATACAAGTTTTAAAGGGACTGAAAAGTTTGTATGGTGAAGCTCCAAATTCTTCATAGAGAATTTGAGACCTTTCTCATGAAGGACAATGAGTCCATTTTAGATTTCAACTCAAGACTCTCTGGTTTGATAAACCAATTGAGAATCAATGGAGAAACCATGGATGAGCAAAGAATAGTAGAGAAAATTTTGAGAAGTCTTCCCTCAAAATTTGATAATCTAGTAATTGCCATTGAAGAGGAAAAGGATATCTCAACATTGACTGTTGATGAGTTGATGGGTTCTTTCCAAACCCATGAGCATTGAATTAATCGATCAACAAATTCTTCTCAAGATCAAGCTTTCAGAGCTCAATCCAATGCAAGAGGTAGGGGGAGAGGAAGAAACAACTCTGGAAGAGGCTAGAGAGGCAGAGGTCATGGAAACTCTGGACAACAAAATACTGGAGGAGAAAGTTCACAACGAGCAGCCACAAATGAGAGCTCTCAAAATAATTCTAGAGGAGGTAAGAAGAATAGTAACTCGAAGAAGAGCAATGTTGAGTGCTATTATTACCATAAATTTGGGCATTATGAAAGTGAATGCTAGAAAAAGCAAGGTGATCAGTGAAAGCAAAGTGTCAACATTGCTGATGTGAAAGTGGGTAATGAAAATAATCCCATAGCCTTCATCATGTGCAGTATTTGTGAAGAAGGAAGCCCCAAAGTCTGGTATTTGGACAATGGTTGTAGTAACCACATGAGTGGTATTAAAAGTATTTTTTCTTTCATTGATAAATCAATTAAATCTGAGATTAAAATAGGGAACAATGGAATTGTCCCAGTTGTGAGAAATTGATCTATTATGATCCGCACCAAGCAAGGTGAGAAACAAGAAATTTAGAATGTTTATTTTGCCCCAGGTATAAAGCACAATTTGATGAGTGTTGGAAAACTCATTCAAAAAGGGTATAAAGTGTTGTTGGAGAATGAAAAATGTGTCATTTATGATAAGGATGGGAGTAAGAAAATAATTGTACCAGTCCAAATGATAAAGAATCGAATGTTTCTATTGATGGTAGAAATGTGTTTCTCTTCAATTTTAGCAGCTGCATCTCCCAAGAAAGCATGTACCATAGTACAACAATCAGCCTTCAAGAGCATGATTGAAGACCCCTCCAAGCTATGGCATTTAAGGTATGGACATCTTGGCTATGTTGGTTTAAGTTTACTGTCCAAGAAAAGAATGGTAGCTGATTTTCCATGTATTAAAGAGTTTAGTAGCAAGTGTGAGGCTTGGATTTTGGGTAAGCAACATAGGATTCCCTTTAATTCTAGAAACTCTAGAAGGGAAAGAACACCATTAGAGTTGGTGCATACTGATTTAGTTGGCCCTATGCAAATCACTTTCATTGGGGGAGTACTTATTTTATGACCTTCATAGATGATTTCTGCCGCAGAATATGGGTGTATTTTATGCAAAATAAATCTAAAGCTTTTGATAAGTTTTTAGAATTTAAAGCCCAGGTTGAAAAAGAAAGTGGACATTATCTTAAATTCCTAAGGTCAGATAGAGGGGGGAATATACTTCCAATATTTTTGTGAAATTTTGCAAGCGGAATGGAATAAAGAAGGAGCTAACAGCCAGTTATACTCCGTAGAAAAATAGAGTGGCTGAAAGAAAGAATAGGACCATCGTTGAGATGGAAAGAAGTATGATGATATCAAAAGGACTCCCAATTGAATATTGGGGAAAGGTTGTAGCAATAGCTATTTATTTGATAAATAGAAGTCCTACAAAGGTAGTCTGTGACAAGATTCCATTGGAAACATGAGAAAAGCATAGATGGACGATTGAACACTTAAGAGTGTTTGGGTGTGTAGCATATGCACACGTGCCAAAGGAGCAAAGGAAAAAATTAGATGACAAGGGTGTGAAGTGTATCTTTGTAGGATACAGTCTTGATTCAAAGGCGTATAGATTGTATAAGCTTGTCACCAAAAATATCATCATTTTAAGATATGTGGAGTTCATTGAGAATGAGTCATGGGATGGCTCGGTGGACACATCATCAAGCACTTCCAGTAAAGTGTCTATTATTGCTGAAGATGATGATGTTAATGAACAACAATATGATATAACAACAGATATAGAAGGCTCCAAAAGGCAGAAAATTGGTCCAGTAGAGACCAGCAACAGCAATACTGAGAGTAGTGACCCCACTCTCGCCTCCCTAGTGTCACGAAAGACCAAGAGTCTAAGGGAGATTTACCAAGATGAAAGGTATGAAAATGAATTGAATGAAAACATAAATTTTGCATTATTTTTTCATAGTGATCCAATTTATTTTGAGGATGCTGAAAAATAAGAAAAATGGTGTAAGGCCATGGATGAGGAAATTGATTTAATAAAAAGAAATGAAACTTGGGAGCTCAATAATTTACCTCCTAATAAGAAATTTATTGGAGTTAAATGGGTTTACAAGACCAAGAGCAATGCTGAAGGAAAAATAGATAGACATAAGGCTCGATTGGTGGTCAAGGGGTACAAATAGCAGTTTGGTAGAGATTATGATGAGACCTATGCCCCTGTTTCTAGAATGAAAACCGTGCATGCTATCATAGCAATTGCAACCCAACACAAATGGAAGGTATATCAAATGGATGTGAAATCCACCTTCTTGAATGGAGTATTGAAAGAAGAGGTTTATGTGGAGCAGCACTTGTTTATGAAGTTATAGGTCATGAAGGTAAAGTGTATAGGCTGAAGAATACTCTTTATGGGCTTAAGCAAGCTCTTTGGGCATGGTATAGTAGAATTGACTCAATTTGATGAGCAATGACTTTTGCAAAAGCTATGGTGAGCCCACTCTTTACATCAAGGCAACAAATGGTAATATTTTAATTGTTGTCTTGTATGTTAATGATTTAATCTTTACTGGGGATAATGATTTGCTTATTATTGATTTTAAAGAGGCCATGAAAAGAGAGTTTGAAATGTCAGACTTGGGTCTCTTGAGATATTTTCTAGGCATAGAAGTAAAACAAATGCATGATGGTATTTTCATATCTCAAGAAATATATGCAAATCAAATATTGGAGAGATTTAAAATGCAGAATAACAAGGCTGGCCCCACACCAACTTGGGTAGGTCTAAAGCTAAGCAAGAATGATTGCAGCAGCAATGTGAATCTGACTTTGTTTAAAAGCTTGGTTGGAAGTCTGATGTATTTGACAGCAAGTAGACCTGACATTATGCATGCAGTAAGTTTGATTTCTAGATTTATGGAAACCCCAAAGGACTCCCATTGGCAAGCGGGAAAGAGAATCCTAAGGTATGTGAATGGCACCAAAGGATATCGTATTTTGTATACTGCAGTAAATGATTTTGGATTGATTGGTTACATAGACAGTGATTGGGCATGAAGTTTGGATAATCGGAAGAACACTTCTGAATATGTCTTTCACATGGGTTCAGGTGTAATCTCATGGGCTTCTAAGAAGTAAGCCATAGTTTCTCAATCTACAGTAGAGGCTAACTATATAGCTGCAAATGCAGTAACATGTCAAGCTATTTGGCTGAGAAGGATCTTGGCAGATTTGAAGGAAGAACAAGAAGATGGAACCACAATATTTCTTCAATAGCTTTGTCAAAAAATCCAGTGTTTCATGGAAGAAGCAAGCACATTGAAATCAGATATTATTTTATTAGAGAATTAGTTGAGAATGGTGAAATAAAAATGGAGTTTTGCAGGTCAGAGCAGCAACTAGCAGACATTTTCTGGGCGTAGTCATCTTGGATCAAACATGATCGTGTTTTGTCGGCTCAAGACAATAAGGGAGTGTTGGATTTTTATAATAAAATATAATTATCTTGAGCCCCTTTCTTTGACATTCCAAAAGTTAAATCTCCTCTGTTTATTGCTCAAATAATATCAGAATTTGTGTGGACTTTTTTTTGAGATAAGTTCAAATCAGATTTTGGGGAAATCTGATTTCTTTTTTGGACGTCTGATATTTTCTTTGGACAACAATTACTTTATAAAGGAAATAATGTCTTTATTCTTTCAACAGAAGAATAGACTTGTAAGAAGTTTATTTCCAGCAGCAGCAAATTAGTTTTGTTTTGTAACTGCTCTGTTTTATCAGAGACTTGTTTAATGCAACAACAGTTGTAATTTTATTGTAGTGAGTGCTCCAGACAACAGTTGTAATTTTATTGTAGTGAGTCCCAGATAGCTATAGCTGCAAGTTTATTTCAGTTGTAGAAGTAATTTTTGGTTAATAGAAGCAAGAAGAAAGCTTGCATATATCCAGTTCTGTTTGTGTTTATTGTCTGCCTTGTTTTGGGTTTCTTGATTTTATTCATTGCTAAAATAGAATATTTCCTGTGCATCATTTCTTTTTTGAAATTGATATTTTTGTGGCTCCAAATTAGATGACATATGTTCTGGATATTACTCTAGGGTTTGAACAAACTTATTTTATAAAATTTCAAAATATTTTTGCCTTTACTGACTTTCGTTTCCTAAATATTTTTGCCTTTACCAACTTTAGTTTTCCTTGGCGTGTTTAGATCATTTCCATGGTGAGGAGCACGAGATGCAGCGTTTCAACTCCTTCGCCATTTCTGTGTTTTTCGTGACTTGTACGTCTGCAATTGCTTTGCACTTCTGGTTCAACTCCTGTACTTTCCACTACATTTGTTGTAATGTATCATTTTTTTTGGACTTCCCTTTATAAATTATTTAATAGTTTGTGTCTTGGATTTAGCCGTGGAGAAGCTTTTTAGGTCGTATCTTTAGAAATAATTTAGAACATATATTTTTGAGACTCAGATTTAGATGTCACAACGGGGGAATATTTTTCCTTGAATTTATGTGAGATTGGATCTAATTTGATCTAATTTGGCTCTGAAAATCACATTTGTTCTCTTTTTAATTAAGAATCACATTAGCAGATACCGTGACTGAACAGGCAATGAACATACAAATTTCTCTTTGGTGAGCGATGCTGGAGGACGTGGCCGAAAAGTTTATTAAGGGAAGCATTTTGTTCGTTGCCCAGAGAACACTCTCACTCTCTTCCAGTTGCCTTTTTTATTAATTGCCACCATCCAAATAATTGCAACCATCCAAAAAAAAATGGCTCACACACCTCTACTAAACTGAGGGTAAAACTTATATTTTCTTAAGTAATATTTTTTTATATAAACTTTTTATAATTACTGAACTTAATATTTATTTAATGGACTGAGCATTTGAAAGGCAAAGAAAATGAAAACGTTAACAAGCCCAAAATAATAATAACAAGACCTAACCCTAAAATAAAAGCACTTCAAATTACATATGACACATTTCATGAATATAAGATTATTATAAATACTAAATTGCGAATAGAAATTTAATTTTCTAAACTTATTATAAATGCTGCCAGTAGAAAATATCTGATTTATTAAATGGACGAGGGCATGAAATGCCATGCTGTTGACGTCATGCACAAAAATAAATAAATTTAATACACTATCTAGCGTCCATCAATACTGATCAGTAAAATCAGGGAGAAATCGAAGACTTGAATTGTGGATGCCAATAAAATATGGCTCTTTAGGAGACATGTATATGCTTTGTTTACTCTCTAAAGTATGCCTTTTCACTTCTTACGTAGGAAGTAATGTTAGGCCTGGTTTTGGTTGCTTGGTTGCTTGGTATAAACTAATTCTGAATTTGTCAAATCTTCAGTTTGGCAGTGCAAAATGAAATTGGAAGAGGGAGATGCATATGTTCATTTTGATCTAAAATCAGTATATACATCTTCTACTTAAAAAGGTGAAATTAGAATTTGAGGATTAAATTCCCATTTTTCCAATCCCCATTTTAAAACCATTTCAAATTCGCATACAAACAAAGTTAATATTTGAAATCAGCATGCAAACGCCAGACCCTTTTATGACATGTTCAGTCTAACGGCCTGGTTGTTCTTCTCTGCTCTACCCAGAGGTCGACCTACCCTGGTAGGAATGAAGGTGCAGAAGCTGGCAATCAATCAAACGAAGGACACATTCTTCCATCGAGTGCCTCAATGCAACACGAGCTCGGACAGAGCAAACGATTGCCTGCTATAATTAAGCCACCTTCTGTCTGCCTAACGAGATAATAGGCGGCTTATGGTTGCCACTTAATACGTCTATAATACACAGCCTAAGCAATCCCTTCTCAAGTCACCAGTTCTTATCCTTCTGCCTTTTCAAGGGGCTTTCGCTCTATACACATATTAAGGCCAAACCCTGGATAGTTTCCATTACGGCCAAGGAGTATAGTGTTCATGGCATCAATATCCCACAGAGAAGATATTGTCATGGCGAGCAAAGAGTGGAGAGTCTGAAGATGTGCGAGGACGAAATGAACAATGCGTTGCGCAGTGGTGGTTGGCTAGACTCTTCCCAGTTAGGAAATGCAGAGCGAAGAGACTCCACTGTGCCATGTAAGCAATACATGGACAATTCGAAATAGCATTTTATTGCAATCATGGGAAGCACAACTTTGTTTCCAACCTGCATGGTGGGTCTCCAATACCGCGCGGGCCCTCCGAAAACGCGTGAAGAATTCTAGTATTTATCTGCATAATTTGTTGGATATAACATTTTCAATGGGCTTAAGAGAATCGTCCCTCGGTCAACCGTTGGGAGGCGTTACAAACTTTTTACTCCTCCTGTATGGAGCTCTCCATTCTCCACGAGTGGTAGCAGATAAAATTCCATTAGGCCCTTCCTCCATTCTAAAGACACTAGAGTGGTTGAAGCGGCTCTCCTTTGATTGCCCTCTCCACCATTCGCTACTTCCACTCGTTCAACCTGTCTGTGGTCTATGCAGATCTTTTCTTCCCACCACTGGAATCCCTGTTCCCCAGCCACAATGACTCTGCCACTGCAGAAGCTCTGGGCCATAATCGATCGTCCTTTCTGATGTCTTGTAAAAAAATATATTCAAATTCCAATTCCAGTTTCAAAATGTGGAATCAAACATAGGAAATGCATCTTCTCGCTTATATTCTGGATCAACAAAACGATCCAAACTATATTATGAAAATGAAAAATTAAAATATCAAATCTATAATTTGACCATTTCCAGCATTTTCTAATTCCTACAACCAAACTAAACCTAAGTGTTTCAAAAATTAGTTTAGATTATAAGGAATCAATCTTCCTTAAAATATTCTAAACTTAGGAGTAACTATGTTAATATGTATATTGTTCTTAGAAATTTAGATTGTCTTTTAAAATATTAGATTGTTGTTTTTTTTTGGAACAAATTATAAGATTACACTCAATTCCATACGAAGAGGAACAATTTCTCACTTTTTTTGGATTATCCATTTTTGTTTATCTTTATGCTTTGTTTAGTAATTTGGAAAGTTTCTTTTCAAATTCTTTAGAAGATGATAAAATTAATAGTTTTTAGAAATTAATAATAGGTTATAATATTATTTGTTTAACAAGTAAGAATAGTTTGTAAAAATTATTTATTGAGAAATTAATTTTATTAAATTGGTTAGCAGATTATCATTTTAGTTAGGAAATTGCATTCCATTTAGTTACAAATATGCAGGGAAATGAATTTCTTAATAGATAGTAATAATTTTGTAATTGTTGGCTTTAAAGAATTTAGTAGGCTTTTGGATAAATCCTAAAATAAGTTTTAACATGAAAAGTGTTATTATATTCTCTATTTTATGTTAAATACTAATTAATATTTTATTTTCATTGTTCGAGGTAATTACCTTTGTAGTATCTTCAATTAGATTAATTTAATTATCATTTTATTGTAGGAGTGTAGTGTTCATATCAAAGCTACCATTTAATTAATTCTATGGTATTTTGGGCAATCTTATATTTAGGTTATCATCAATCTATTAAGAATAGAATAATTAAATATTATCACATGGTAGTTAATGATTAATATGTGTTAAGAATAATTGTGATAATTAATCAAAATCTATGTTAAATAATAATGTATAAAAATTATTGATAAATAATATAATAGGAGTGGAGAGAGACAAAAGAGATGCAAATATATGTGTGGATATAGATCTATGAAGAAGAAGATGGAGAGGGAGTGGGGATAGATAAAGAGAGGTAGATAGATAGGTAAAGTTATAGAAACATGGAGAGAGAGAGAGAGAGAGAGAGAGAGAGAGAGAGAGAGAGAGAGAGAGAG
>MU224469.1:989886-1025621 GCA_018584345.1 Thuja plicata
AATTCAGGGATGGATTTGAGAGTGGTATATGCACCCGTCAAAGCATTGTCATGATCAGATTGATCAATTTTGTGAAGGTGAACATTGCTCATGCCCTCTTTTATTTTCTTCATTGTTTCACACATGGAATCCAAAGAAGCAGCCATACTTTCCTTCCTCCTCTTTCCCACCCTTGTGACTGATGGTGTAGGAGTTCCTCTAGCACTTGGAGTTGTAGTGGACTGATTGGAAGGATAAGGGTCTTCGTCCAAAATAGAAACACTATCAAGATGTATACTGAAACCAATATCATCTTCATCATTCACATTGAATGGCTCTTCCATAGGGTTCCCTTCTTCAGTCTCAAGGACCTTCCTAGCTGCATTACCTTCAGCAATGTCATTACCCACAATTGCACCCAAATCATTGAAGTATTGGAAGGGCTGCCTCTTATACACTTTGGCATTTTTGAACTCTCTTTTCTGCATGTTGGCATAAATAAATGGATTAGGTTCTTTGACTTTCATTATTAAATTTAAAAGAAGGCAATATTATTTCCATCAAAATAGTAGAGAGATCACCCTACCTTCAGAAGCTCATCCCACATGCTATCCTCAGCATCCATGCACTGAGTTGCCTTGTTCCAAGTGAAACCACTTGTATTTCTTAGCTCTTTCATCACTCTATATGCAATCTTCTAGGTTTTCAGCTTGTTTTTGAAGTTGTCCTTTGATAGATTGAGGTTCATATTAGAATTGAACCACCTCTCAATGGCGGACCATGCTTATTTTTTGAAGCCTCTGTCACATTTTTTTCCAAGTTGTACTTTCTCGAGGAGCAAGTCAAGAAACTTCTGTTCCATTTCCTTTGTCCACATTATCTTCTTTAATGAAGGAGATATTTGGCTCATGTAACCAACTTCATCCATGCTCATCATTAATTATGTGTATGCCATGTTGTGTATACAAATTGTTGTTAATGGTATAAACATTGACCTATAAAAGACCAATACTTCCAGATAGAAACAGAAGGAAAAGGAAACCATCATGTATATCAAAGTATCTTCATACATCAGTTTACTAAAATAAAACACATTCACCCATAGAAGTCCAATACATGCAGAGAAAAACATAAGAAAAAGGAAACCATCATGTATATCAAAGTATCTTCATACATCAGGTTACTCAAATAAAACACATTCACCCATAGAAGTCCAATAGATGAAGAGAAAAACATAAGAAAAAGGAAACCATCATGTATATCAAAGTATCTTCATACATCAGTTTACTCAAATAAAACACATTGACCCATAAAATTCCAATACATGCAGATAGAAACAGAAGAAAAAGGAAACCATCATGTATATCAAAGTATCTTCATACATCAGTTTACTCAAATAAAACACATTCACCCATATAAGTCCAATAGATGCAGAGAAAAACATAAGAAAAAGGAAACCATCATGTATATCAAAGTATCTTCATACATTAGTTTACTCAAATAAAACACATTGACCCATAAAAGTCCAATACATGCAGATAGAAACAGAAGAAAAAGGAAACCATCATGTATATCAAAGTATCTTCATACATCAGTTTACTCAAATAAAACACATTGACCCATAGAAGTCCAATACATGCAGATAAAAACATAAGAAAAAGGAAACCATCATGTAGTATTGACTCATAAAAGAACAACTATTCTCGGGATCTATACTCTTCCCACATTCTACTTGCTATATCATCTCAAAACTGTGCCCACTGGTCTCTATCATGCTGAGACAACCCATATGTCTCCAGCATTGGTACACCTATCCCATCACGATCATCTTCCTCTTTGGTGACAATTTCTGATGGAATGTCGTCCTCTAATGCAATGTAGTTGTGTAGTATGCAACATGCTAATACAATATGGGCTTGTGTCATGATAGGATAAGACATGGTATGCCTCAAGATTGGAAAACGCTGCTTGAGAATACCAAATGTACGCTCTACTGAGTTTCTAAGAGAGGAGTGTCGATGGTTGAACAACTCTTGTCGAGAGTTTATTGGATTCTCTCTTGAAAACTCCTTCAGGTGGTAGCATGTACACCGATAAGGAGCAAGAAATCTAGGTGCATTGGGATATCCAGCATCCACTAGAAAATATTTTCCTACATAAATAAAGTATATTATTAAAATGTGAAACATTGATTGTACCCTTGAGTATATTAAACTATGATTTGTCTTATTGGGGGGAACAACAAGAGGATTTGCTCTTGATAGAGCTGAAGCTAGAACATGACTATCTGTAGCAGACCCTTCCCAACTAGCAAGGAAGTACTGAAACTTATGATCGGAGGAACACACACCCATAACATTTTGGGACAGGTTGCCTTTTATATCACAATATTTACCCTGCATGTCGACATCTATGGTGACTAGTATATGGGTTCCATCGATAGCTCCAACAAAATCCTATACGATATGAGACAATCATCAATTCTACGGTCAACCAATAATATGAAGAGGATAAAAAAAATTGTAACAACACAAGAATTACCTTGAAGAATGGATCAAAACATTCGTTCCCACTAATTTCTGGAGGAGTGTTTGGACTAGGTGGTAGAAATCAATCCTTGTGGAGTCCTAATATAGCCCTCAACACTTTGTGGAAGTATCGGTTGATTATCTCTCCTGAGTACCCAAAGTTGTGGGCAATCTTGCGGTTCCTCAGATTGTGGCCAACAGTGTGGAGGAACATCACAAGTTGTTCTTCTAATGTCAAGTGTATCGTATCTGTCAACGTTCCTTTCAGCCTTAGGATAGTAGCTAGATGAAAGAAGGCTTGCCTACTCATGCGAATCTCATCATTACAGTCCACATCGTTGGAATGAATAACCATTCTATAAAAAAAATTTCCTTTTCTTTTTCGTTTACCCATTTGTGCATTTCCCTCTCAGGCCACCACTAGTGTGGCTACAACAACACAAGCAATAAGAGCTATGAGAAGATGAGAATATGTGGTCTCCACAGCTACCCATCCTAGAATGTCAATATTCTTAATAGGATCCATCAATGGCCTGAAATGTGGAAAAACACAACGATTTGAGCGAGGAGATATTGGTAGCATGTTGTTGATGTTCTAGAAATTGAAAGTATTCTACAAATAAAAGTGATTTTAGGACATTTTAGAATCAATGTTAAACCTATGATTCATCATATAAAAGAAATGATTCCTAAAATCTAATGACGGCTATTATTAGATTCAACATCAAGCATGGTTCGTTTATGTTCAAATGCCAATCATTGCATATATTAGGGCCATAAATAGGACCTGATAAAAGTGGAAAATTCTACTTGCTTTGTTTTAAAAGCTAGTCACTATAGACATCATAGGGGCAGTAAAAATGGTAGTAACAGAGAGAGAAAACTTTCTATTAAGGGTCATATGTGCTATATGCATTTAACCTATGGATGTTTCCTGCAGAGCATACATGACGAATGCGGGCTATAACTGTCTCTTCATTTCTATTAAGCTGGGATTAACAGAAATGATGATAAATATTAGGTGGCTGGGCATGGATGGCCATCAAGCTCCAACCTGGAATTTTCTTATATATCTACTGATACAAAAAGATGGTATCAAGTTCACTTATATTTTTAGTGCATATGCATTGTAAGATTATTTAGGAACTGCCCTTCATTTTAGTAGTCAGCTGACTTGGGATACAATTGGAGGTTGGTAATATAAACCAAATACATTTAACAAGGATTTTCATCTTTATTTACCATTGTGTTTCCTAGATGGACCAACAATTATGCAAGATTGTGTTGTTTTCACTCTTCACTGTTAGGGGCTGATCATAAAGATCATATCTATTCCTTTGTAGCATTAATGAGGATTTGGTTTGACTTGGAAAATTAGAAGAATAGTTGTATTTCAATTACTCAAGATTTAATTAGGGAATAAAAGACATAGAAAAATACATAAAAATAGGGGAACAAGTGGTTTTTGTTATTTTAACCAAGCAAAGAAAATAAATATTACTTTTCCATCTGGCACAGCCCAACACAAATTCCATTTTTTTCTTTTTGAAACTAGAGCATGGGTTTGGATGTAGTTACTCCTTTTAGGGGTTCAAAGGAACTCCACAAGCATGTTCACAATTGTTAAATAGGTTATCATTGAGGAGCGAAGTCCCTGCTGCCATGCACAATTTAAGGCCTTTGAGGCCACATGGTTCTTCATGGCGCATGCTACTTACATGTTTTTATCACTGTTAACCAAGCTCCAATCCCTTCAAAAAACTAAGACATGGAGGCCAACAAATTGTAATTTAGCCCAAACTATAAGATTATTTAGGAACTACCTTGCATTTTAGCAGTCAGCTGACTTGGGATACAATTGCAACTGTTTCTACATATACTAGGACATAAAGAGCTTTTCATTCTGAATGTGGACTACTGTTGAGAGACATATTCAACATCACTGTTTTGAAATAATAAATTGTGATTCAGTAATGTGTATAAGAATTTCCCTAGTCGATATCATACTTGAGGATTGGTCTTACTTGTTGGGTAGAAGAAAAGTGTTGTTTGGTGCTGCTTCTGGAGAGAAAGGGAGAAGGAAGAGTAACAATGCCCAGGGATTTGAAAAGTGGTTAATAGGATTGTAAGGTTCAAGCAATTAATAAAATCCTAGGGACTGCATAAGTGGTTTCTAGATAACATATTGAAAAAGAAAGGAAACAAACCTAAATATGGTATCTAAGGAAAATCAGAGGAATGTTGCATGCAACAAATAGAGTAGTGGAGATAAGCCACAATTCTGCTACCATGCAAGGCCCACCTCTAACTGCAAAATAATTAGTAATGCAACCTAATATAGAATGCCTAGACAATAATAAGTTCTCATGCAGAGGAAATTTTCTAGGCTGAATTGTTGTATGTTTAGTTTGATGATAAATCCAACTAAAAGATTGTAAACTTCATCTAATGTACCATGAAGAGTGGAGAAAATAGATATTTTGTTTCTTGGATCTAGATGCACCATAGTCCCTCGCAGATCTAGGAGCTTCTCCACCATCTAAATAGCCACTCTGTACAACAAATTTGTTATGTTATACACAAATCTAAGCATATTTGATCCTTATACTGAAAGAAAATTGATATAAGGATCCTAAATACATCATTCTCATTCCTACAGTGTGGCCATTGTTGACAACTAGAACTCAGGTGGATTGATTAGTCTTGTTTCCTCATATTGGTGACCTCCAGTCAAATTCAATATATCCTATATTTTGTATTTTGAATATGGTCATTGTGCAGACCTAGCTAGTGCAAAGGAGTTTTGGTAAAATGTGTTTTGGATTCCATCTGGGCAAAAGGTTACATCTTTTTATTTTTAATATCATTGCCATAAAGTTCACAGGGAAATTCTAAACCTTTAACAAGATTAGTATATAGTTTTTATTAGTTGCTCATGGATATGTCAATCCTATATAACATTCTATACTTACAAGGCAGGTACAAGAATTCTTTTAAATGAGGAGGATTACTTTTAACATCCTATAGACTAAACTGGTCTGGAGGATTTTAAGGAGTATATGCTTGAGAAGTGAATAAGGGAAAGTGAATCGATCAGGGTTGATGGTAAGGTAAAATTTTCTAGAGGAGAAAATGGTGGCATTGTTTATCTCATGGCTATATGCTTGTATCAGACAAATAAATTTATAAACAAATAAGCCTTAAAAATACTCATTTTGTGTTAGCCAACATTGGGCATGGCTTTATCTTCTCTTCCATGCCAGATTCATAGATCCCTTGCCTTCGGGCCCATTGCCCATGTAAATGTTGTTGTAAGAAATACATCATGTTCACACTTTGACAAGAAATACATTCTATTATAAGAAATACATCATGTTCACACTTTTATTCCATCTGGGAAAAAGGTAATAATGACCAGGTATCCACACACTCAAGATTTGAGAAATTCTAACTTCATAACCAAAACTCATTTCAAGAACAGGTTATAACTGCTCATAAAGAGAATTCAAGATGAAGGTTTCAGGAAAAATTTGGAGGTTTTTCAGAATGGGGTATGTAGTATGGATTGGTTGAATGAAGGATTGACTTTCATTACTATGTTCGAGAAAAAATATATTAAGGAATATGGACAAGGCACCAGAACCAAACTCTCTGTTAATATCTTCCAGGGTTTGGAGTATAGAAGGAACATGTGCTCTTGATTCATGTCAGTTATTATTAGTAGAAATGAATGTCGAATGCACACAAGGAGGATACATTGAATTTGTTACAAGCGATGATGATTCTGATCTTGAAATTTAATTCCAAACCTAAAACTATACTAAAATGGCAGTCCACTACTAACCTTCAAGTTTCTCTCAAATTTGAAAATAATGTAGCAAACGTGCAAATGCTTCATATCAACAGATAAAAACCCTAAAAACTAGTGGCATAAAAGACAAGATAAAGCAATGCTTACCTATGAAGCAGATCAGATAAACTAGTGATAAATCCACTTTAGGTCAAGATCAAATAAACCAGTGAGAAATCCACTTTAGGTCAAGATCAAATAAACTAGTGAGAAATCAAAGCAGGCTACTAGCGCTGATAGGCTATACTCCATCTACTGATAGTAGACACGATGAAACATTCCCTCATGGTGAAACAGTGATGAAAACCCCATTTGCAAACCTCAATACCGATTTACAATCCCCACATACTCGATAGACCCGATGACACATTATGATGGGGTTAATAAAAACATAAAACCAGGATATAATTTCTAATTCCACCTATTCGGTGGGAAGATGATGCCACCCATTTTGGTGTCTAAACTTGGTTTTGCTCGATGAATCCTAAATTGCAATTTAGAGAAACAAACATCAAATTTGGTGAAAAGGGGAAGTGTCACACCCAATTCCGCCCCACTTCCACGAAACAAATGGGGCCTAAGCAATGTTTGTACAATAGCAGAATACTACTTGTCTATTTGAGTTGGTAGTGTTCAAAAAGATAAATTACTTGGACAAGTGTTAGTAGTAAAATCATAACTATAGATAAAAGAGAGAGAAACAACCATGGTTGTGAACAGTGAATCATAATAAATTGAGACTATAGAATTAATGGATTCACAAGCATTGTCATTAGAATGGTACTTAGGCAATTCTGTGGTTTTCACCATACAATTCAAAAGTTGAGCGACCTCATCTCAAGATACCCACGTCCTCACTTGTGTTGACCAAGTCATTCATTAAAAGAGCATACCTTGTAATAGGTCTGTAGATCTCCAGGGCAATCAGATTTCTCATTATCACTTCAGATCTATTATCTATTTTGATCTTAGGCAAATACAGTGTGGAATTTTTCTCCTTGAACTTAATGTCACTAACTCTCATCCATTTGTGACCCTCCGAGCTCTTGAATTTCACTCCTACTTTCTTTAGTTCCTCTACAGTTGAAACATGGTCTCCTATCTCCACTACTTTAGGGGATATTAAGTTCTTAAAAGAGTACCAAGGGGTAAAAATGATCCCTAGAATAATTATGATTAAAAAAATTGGAGACAAAAGTAGTAGGACTGTCACACATACTAGTCTATTAAAGAGCAATTTTATACATCGCTAGCTCTGGTGTTTTAAGCAGGTCCTTTTAGTTTCATATAAGCTCTCCTTTTCAGGTTCATCTAAGCTCTCTTTTTCAAGTTTGTCTAAGCTCTCCATTTTAGATTCATGAGGATATCCTAACAAACATATGGTCACTAAAATGTCAATTAGAATATTGTCATCTGACAAGGGCCTAGGGAACTTGGGATCTTGCTTTTCAACATTGTAGTCATAAGGCAATTGCAAGATATGAGATGTCTTCCTATTTTGAAGATTTCACACTTTTAATTTTGAGTTATGAGTTTTTTTTCCCTATTCGTCACCTCTCCTTCTTCGATGGGGGATAGCTCTTTTAGTGCCTACTCAAACTAGAAATCGTCATTTGATTTCATAATATTGACCTGATCTCCTCCAAAACCCAGAGTGGTAGTTGATTTTCCATTTTGAGCATGTCTTTCACAATTTCTATAAACAAAGGGTCATCATGCTATTTCCTGCTAAGAGCACTATCGATGAAAGTCAGCACACTTTCCTTTGCATCTTCATTTTTACCTTCGAGGGCTTCACACTTTTCTCTTTTCTCTTTATCTTCACTCTCATCTCAAAACTTTTCGAGGACCTCTAGAAGAAAACATGCATCCCTAACTATCATCCATGCACACGCTTCACTGCATAGTTTTCCTTTACTTTTCTCTCCTTCTATTTATCCATAAACTTTTGAGCTGGACTAGTTCTGGGATGGGTGACCTCCCCATAAGTCTAAGTACTTTGCCTCTGTAAGCATCACCTAGATGAAATTAGTGCTAAGTGTTCCATTCATTCTCATGAGAGATGGGTTCTTTTGAACCACTACTCATCAAACATGGGTTAATGAGTTTTACTCCAAAACTACATAGTTGAATCTTGAAAGCAATATCACAATTTGACTTGGCATGGAAAGTAATCCCTACTTATGAATCGATGAGTTTAAGGAGATTTATAATGAATAGTTCATAAGGGATTTATTTACTCCAAACCCTGAGCACTGAATGTATAGTTGATCAATGTATGTTGAATGTGGAAACTCTTGTAGGAGCCAGTGGGAGAGGTTGGTATTTCGATCTCTCTTTTGTTCATATTTTTCATCTTTGAAATACCCCAGGACAAAGGTTGGGTCATGAAAATGTCCTCCCCACACTTTAACAGTAAAAGAAATGCTCTCTTTGTGGTTTCCTTGGCCGAGCAAGATTCTCGTGGAGGTGAAATCTTCACACTAGATCAAACACTACCCATCTAGGTATGATGGTCATTAAATTGGCTGAAATGAATTGAATTCTAGGTATGGGCTCTTGATAAAGAAAATAGACTGAAGTTTCTATTAAAAATAGGAACTATAGAGTCTATTATTGTGAAGTTGAAATATTTCTACCACTCAACACAAATTATTGTATTCTACTTATGTATTTTAATAGTATATTTTATTTACTTTAATAAAACTATAATTAATGATAGGTTAATTTAGGGTCATTTCTATGAGATTTAGTTATAGAGTTAATAAAAGCATTAATGTTATTGTTGTAAGCATACATAAAGATTTTAATATTTCATAGTTACAACTAAAAAACATTTATAATAAAATTTTAATTAGAAGATGGAATAAGGGATAGTGGAAATCAAAATGAGGAAATGCAACAAGATAATAGAGGTTGAACTCTCAAGTGCATCTTTTGAATGAGGACCCTACAAATGGATGTTGGAAACAATATGTACATTATAATAGGACGTAAATTATAAGTTGGACCTCCTCTTTGAATGGAAGCAAGGTATGTAGATACACTTCCTATACCAATGTAAGGAGATGAGATAATGTAAACTTTTCATTCCTTAACAATTATAGTGAGAAGATGTATTGTGATATTGCTATCAGGATTAAATTTTGTATTTTTTGAGTCAAACTCATTGAGCCATGTTCCATGAGTAGTAGTTCACACAAACCCATTTCTCATGAGAATTAATGGAACACTTACCATTGATTTCATCTAGGTGTTGCTAATAGAGGTGAAGCATCAAGACTTCTCAAGAGGTCACCCATCCTAGTACTACTCCAGCTCAAGCACATTTAACCACATTGTTTCCTCCAAGGTTATGCCCACTTTTCTTGCAACCCCATTTGAAAAACCATTAGCAAGAGTTGTTCCTTATGAACCATTCATTACTAAACCCCTTAAGCCCATCAATTGATAAGTATGATATATTTTCCATATCAAGTCAAATTTATATATTGCTATCATGATTTAACTTTTTAGTTTTTAAGTCAAACTCATTGACCCATGTTTCATGAATAGTGGTTCACAAGAAATCCTCTCTCATGAGCATAAATGAAACACTTAGCACTCATTTCATTTAGGTGATGCTCATAGAGGTGAAGCACTAAAAATTCTTGGGAGGTGACCCATCCCAGTATTACTCCTACTCAAGTATTTTTCAAACCTCATTTGCAAACCTTTGCTTTCAACCTTGTTTGTAAACCTTCTGAAAGTATTTCTCCTCATGAAAATTTGATTATAAATTCTCACAAGCTTATCAATTGATAAGGAGGAGATATTTTCCATAGAAAGTCAAATTCTGATATTGCTATCATAATTTAATTGTTTAGTTTTTGAGTCAAACTCAATGCCTAAGTTTCATGAGTAGTGGTTCACAAGAACCCATCTCTCATGAGAATGAATGGAACTGTTACCCAAATTTCCTATCCTATAAAATTTTGGCTACAAGTGGAGTAAATGAGGATCCCACAAGGGTAGAACCTAGATTGTATGGTTTTGATCATGTTTCCTGGCCTTTACTTGGCTCTCTGCATGTTCTAGGTCTGGTTTTAAACCCTTCATATGCTAAAAATACTTGAAGCCTCTTAAAACCTAACTCCTTGGTGGCTGTTATAATCCTTCATTACCTTTTTTGCCACTTAAGGTCACAATTCTTCACGTGTTTTAATTTATCCATAGAGGTCACCTTTTATGCTTAGTCATGCAGTCATGTTGTATTTCTTAAACAATCATTTAACTATATGAGTGAGTGAGTGAATAAATTATTGCATGGTCATGTAGTCACGACGGTCTTGTGGAATGTTGACTTGACTGTGTAAGTGAGTGACAAGGTTATCATAAATTCTTATCGCTCACTCCCTGAGCTAAACCACTTAATATTTTTTTTTGTGCAAGTGTGTGACATAGTTTGTGTTGCAGGTTATGTGTTGTCTTTGCTCACTCATGTAGGTTGAAGATCAAGACAGAAAAGTGTTGCGAGTACGCAATTGAAAGGAAAGATGAAGATCGATGGTTGTCATTCACTCATTAGGAATCAAGGTATATTATTTCAGGGAAGGAAAGTGCATGACAAGATGCCACATGTTCCTGGTGGGGCCAGATGAGGATAGAGAGTAAGATAAATATCGATCAAGTTTCTTTTGATCGTGTGGTCGATATTATAGATTAAACACAAAGTTATCGAAATCTATCCATTAAGAAATCATGTCATTGCGCCACATGGATGGTAGGGTCACCTTTATGCAGGGTCTTTAGCTTATTAATCTATGATCATTTTCAGTTTGATCCAATGATCGACATAAAGCCTTGATGCCAAAGTGATCAAAATCTATCCATCAAGGCTTACGCCTACATGACACGCATCCTTTTTTGACCAAGTGGGGCTTGCGGTTGTCAAGACAGGTATAAAGTTAAAATCTGAGTAGGATAAACTTCATCCTACGATGGGCATAAAGCCTTAATTCCAAGTTTATCAATATCTAATGATCAAGGCATTGCACCTTGGCGACGTGTGGTAGGTTGTCAGAACTTGGGCCCGTCTTCGACTAAGTGAAGATCGAGCAAGTCTTAGAAAATCAAGTGGTAGGCGTAAAGCCTCAATGCAAAGATGCTCAAAATATATCTATTAAGGCATCACACCCAGAAGAACTATATCCATTGTGGGCCAGACTAAAGTTTGAATGAATAAAGTAAAGACCGATCAAGTTCAGTTTTATTGGACAGACAACTGATTTCCTTGAAGTCAAAGTGATCGAGATCTATTATTTAAGGCATTTCCCCATGGTGACATCTAGCATAGATGACTTCATGGGTCTCATTTTTATGAAGACAAGATAAAAGCACAACAAGTAAACAAAATCTGATGACAGGCA
The DNA here is from genome assembly GCA_018584345.1 of Thuja plicata. Lineage (NCBI taxonomy): Eukaryota > Viridiplantae > Streptophyta > Pinopsida > Cupressales > Cupressaceae > Thuja > Thuja plicata. Next base: position 1,001,652 of record MU224469.1, read on the forward strand.
TAATGCCTTGATCTCCAAGATGAAGTTGTTTAACTTTTGAGCCACCACGCCTACCTACTACGTGTCCAAGTCAGATCAGAGGTCAGTGCCAAGGGTAAGATAAAGGTAAAGCAATTTTACAAAGATCAGATGATGGGCGTAACCCCTTGATCATAAAAATGAAGATGTATAACCATTGAGGCATTGTGCCTGCATGCTACATGGCAAATCTGATCCTATGCTCATGGTTAGCTTAAAGAAGATTGACAGTCATGTTTTAAAGTTCATAAAGATTCAAATCTGGGCCATTGATCGGGCATTCCACACCACCTATGATCATTTGTATTTTGATTCAAATATTTAAATCTTGTTTCTTAGGGTTTTCATGGCAGTGGCGATGCTTTCAACTTGGAGGCTAGGTAGATGTATTGATCTAATCTATCTTCTTGAATTTATGGTAATGGGAGATGTATTGATGACTGTATCTGATATTTTCAGATATTTCCCGAGTGCATTGATAAGAAGACTTGACTAGTTTTGGGTTTCTACAATGTTTATGTGATATCTATTGTAACACTAATTATTCCCTAAATGATAGGATGGATTGACTCCCAAGCCTGTGTTCTAGGAGAGGAAGCTTTCGTAGCTAGGAGGTTTAGATTATGTAAGAAGTTTTTTGTGACATTTTCTCTATCCTAAATCTTTTCATATGTCTATAATTCTCAGTCTTCCAAGGCTTATGCATGAATTTCTATGGTATTTGTTCTACCCTAAGGTTCTCATGTATTTTGGGATTATTTTTGAAGCATAATATAGTGGCTAATATTAGAGAAATCTTGGAGTTCTTGAGCCTTCTTTCTTTCTGCATCTTTGTGTGCTATTTTAGGTGATTTGATTTAGATAATCTTGTGGATTTTGTTCGTCCCTTGTTATCTTGTCTCATTCCTGTGCCTATTTGCTTAAGTGAATGTTTGTTTGCAGGTCCCAGTCTATGTATATTTCCTTGGATATGGTATTGTTTGTGAAATCTTCTCATTCCTTGAATAGATTATTTCTATTTCAAACGTCTCTGTGAATTACTTATGCAAGACTATTCAAAAAGTTATGTTCTACTATATTCAGGAATTTCATGATAGTTTTGGTCACTATGTTATGATTCATGTTACCTTCAGTGTATCACCTAGTAGGATAAGTTTCTTTTTAGTCATTTCCCTTTGGTTCTCCTTCTATCCCTTTTCCTTCTAAGTTTACTTTCATGTTAAAAAGAAAATAAGGTGATTATCCAAGAGAAATTGGCCTAGAATCTAGAGGCTTCACTTTAGTTAGCAGAGGTCCAACAACCTAGAAGTGATTCCCATGTTATACTAGATTGTTAGGCTCAAGTTCTTAGTAGGGTGCAAAAATTAGTGTATAACAATTTTGGTACGCTTAGTGGGACCACAAAAAGAATTTTATTTTCAAAGATATGTTATCTCTGATATGTTGATAACATAGTATAGAGCTAGAAGTGGTCATCGTCTTTCATATTTGGCAACTCTGGAAGGTCTACTAGTTTCACAAGAGATTGAGTGCTAGTATGTTTCAAATCTTTCATCTTCAAAATTCTAGCTAATTGCATGAGTAGACATGTCAAGTTATTATGGCGGACAATCAAGTTACTCACCAACATATCATGAGAATAATGTTCAATGGGATAAACAACCATATGAAAATCATCCAAATGGATTTTCTACTCCAAGCTACCATATCATAGTAGGTTGTCAATATGTTCAACATGCCCCTAATCAATACACCCCTGCACAAGCTTATGACAATTCTCTCCAATGGGAAGCATTATGGGAACAAAAGAAACAACAAGGGAGTCAAGAGAAGCAAGGTCATCAATCTTACCACCCACCCCCCCTTCTCTACCTGATTGGAAGCAGACTCAGAATTATAACCAGTCCCAAGGAGACTATTTCATGCCTAATCAACATGAAGATATTTTCAATCAGCCTCAGAGCTTAGACCTTTTCTTGAAGGAGGAGTGGGAAGATACAAAAAGTACATGTTACTTGAATTGATTAAGAAAGAATCTAAGAATAGGGAGAAGCAGGACATGGAAGCTCACAGTTATGAGCAGGAGTTATTTTCCAGCCAAGTGGCAGAGACACTAGGTGATGTGTAGAAAAGGAACCAATGGGAAGAAGAGCTTGCTCGCCAAATTGTTGCCACAACAGCAGGGTTGAGATCAAAAATTGCTGAACAAAAGGTTCTTGAATGGAAGGTTCCAACATCCAGGCCTTTTGGGAAAGGTTTGTCTCCTAAATATCATGAGGTTAGAATTCCAAGCTGGAGTACTCCCATGTTCCAAGAGCCTACAAATGAGGAACCTAGATAGAGCATTCTTTTCTAATATTTAGTGACATCCTTCAAGCTCATGAACCTATTAGAGAAACATTGCAGCCTTATTATGATCACAAACAACCTGGGGGTTGTATTGAGATAAAACTGATTGCAAGTTAGAAATAGATGTCAGATGGGGTCTTCAATTTTCCAAGATTTAAAAAGAGTCTACCCCCTAAGACTGCCTCTGAACACTCTCAATTTCACATCCCAAGTTTTAATGGGAAGAATTATTTTGAAGAGCCTATACTTGAGGAAATTTAGTCCACCACTCTGCAAGAGGAGTCTTCTCAAGACAATTGTCTATCCCAAGAGACCCCTCAGGTCTCTTGAGACAGTGAAATTCCATGGAAACTCTCATGGACTCTACCTCTTGGTTGTTAATTGCCAAGTATTTTCAAGGATACTAGTAAAGCATCAGAGTGAGAACTTGTGGTAGATGAGCCTTCATGCGATGAAGAGGAGAGAAAATTAGAGGTGTCAGTGTTGAGTGATGATTGTGACAGGTTGGGACATCAAGGTGAAGAAATGGAGATTGATGCTCAACTTGAACTCTTGGTTGATTTTTTTTATGAGCTTCCCCTTTTTCTTGAAAGAGAGGAAGACATGCCATTACCTATGGCTCAAGGTCAATTAGGATAGAAGGATCACCATTAGTAAGGGATTTACAAAGAGGATGATGACATGTCTTTATTTGATGAGTTTCCTAGTTTTGTTAAATAGGGTGAGGTGGACATCGCCATGACCACATCTACAATTTTGCAAGAGATGGAGGGCATAGGCCATTATGATGACAAACCAATTCATGAACTTTCAATCAAAGAGGAAGCTTTCCAATATGTAGAGGTTGAAAAAAACCTTGGAGAGCGTCATAGAGGTTTTGCGTATGGATCTTGAAGATAGGGAACCAGTTGTTCCTAAAGGCCATCAGGATTTTGATAGTTTTGAGGAGCTCTCTGATTGTTCTATTAAGGCTAATGGTGTAGGAGCACCCAAAGGTTGTCTTGGAGAAATATTATTTTATGTCAGTGGTGTGTGAACCTTAGGGAATTTTTTGTGTTTTGTTGAAGTTCATGTTGACCACAGTAAGGGTACAATAGGGTTTAGGCATTTTAAGTCTTAGGACCTTTGTAAGGTGCAATTTAAGGCTAAGTGGTTGTAAAGCCTTCAAATTGGCACAAGAGAAATGATGACATCATCATGATGTCAATAAGGTCAAATATAGGTTAGGAACTTATTTTGGTCATATTTATGGTTTTGGAGAAGGCTTGTAGAGTTTTGGAACTCATTTACTTAGTTTTACTTAACATTGGCAAAAGTTGCGAAAGTTGTATTTTACAACTTTTAAAATGTTTCTTGGACAAGATGAAATTTTTTTCCAACTCGACCAAAAAGAGTGCAAGAAATGTAGTAACTATTTTAGGATCCTATATATACGATACCTTGACACTGGAGCAAGGTTGGATGCTATTGTACAGATTGCAAATTTTGAATTGAAGGAAGCATAAGTGACTGTGTGTGTAATTTTCTTGTTTTTGCATTGTAAAGGTACTTTAATGGATTAGAAAAAGTACTGTAACTCATGCATAATTTAATTTATGTTTTTTATAGATTATGTGTGGTGGTATTTAATTTTTTTTTTTAGTTTGAAGTACTTCTTGTAAATATTTTGTCCTTCACTTTCTTTGGACCGAACTAGGCAGTTTGTAAATAATGGGGTGCTAGATCATTTTCCCACTGTACAAATTGTATGACCATTTAAAAATAGTGACTAGAATCCATGCTTTTACATATTTTAGGAGTTGGGTCCCTTGAAATCATAGGATCTATTTTTGAAGTTTTTCCCTGGGCGAGCCAAAGGAGAGTCTGACTAGGGAGGACCATAGTGCAGAGCGCTTAATTTGCAGAGGTGGTCACTTAGTGATGAAATTCATTTTGAAGAAGGAAGATATGAGTCTTCCCAAGAAATATTTAAGAGGACAACACTCTACTAATCCATTAGTGAGGGTAACCCTTAGCAAGTTGCAGAGAACCAAGTAAAGGCCTAGAAAGCCTTATTTTTTCTCATTTCTAGTTAGGGCATTGTACAGACAGTTGAGACCCCAAGACCCCAAAAATCCTTGAGGGGTGGACATATGGACCAGGAATCCAAAGAAAATATTGGGGCTTGCTTTGGAAGAACTTAGGTAAAATCCCTTATTTCTCAGAGAAGGAGACCTAATAGGGCTAGTAGCCTTTACGCCGAAAGATGAAGTTTGGAGTGACCGACTTGCAAATGGAATTAGATGGATTTCTAATGGCCCTATTTGGATGGATTGGAGATTGTAGAGGCACTTAAAAACATATGTAAAACCAAGGACAAGAAATTTGAGGTTAGAAGCCTTTAGAGTGTATTAAGGCCTAATGTGTAGTAAGGTGAAAATGCATCAAGTTTGACTTGATTGAAGGAACTTTAATGATAGTTGGATTGACAGTAGAATCAGGGGATCCTAGAAGAGAAAGGTCCTATAGGTTGCAAGTGGTGGAGAGAGACACCCTAGAAGTCTTCCAAGAAATAATAAGAGCATGAATCAGTGAATGATTCATCCAATCCTCCCTATCAGAGTGGTATCAGAGCCCCAAAAAGATTTGGGATTGCTAGTGCATGTGAGATTATGAGTCTAGTGGGTCCACAATCATGCTGACTAATGTAGAATTGGCCAAGAAGGTCGATGATCAAGAAGTTGATAATGGGTTGTTGAGGGAAAGGATAGCTCAACTAGAGAAAGCACTAAGTGAAGTGCAGGCTAAGATTGAAGCAGTCAGTGACAAGTTGGAAGGAAAAGAAGCAAAGGGAAAAGAGGTTGCAGAGGAAGAAAAGAATCCTGAACCTGACCTTGTATTGCAAGAGGAGCATTTCTTGAAGGCATTGAAGGCTATGAGTGGGAAGGCACTTGAAGGAATACCACTATTCAGTGGGAATATGAAGGTAGATCTAGTCATGGGCTGGATTAAGAGCATGGAAAATCACTTTGAATGTGATGGAGTGACAGAAGCTCTGAAGGTCAAGGTTGCAAAATCAAGACTTAGAGGCTCTACTTTGACATGGTGGAAGTTTGTTCAATCAGTGAGAGAAAAAGAAGGCAAGAATCCAATTTATAATTGGAAAGCAATGGTGAGAAAAGTGATAGAAGCATACATGTCGTATGACTATGAAATCCAATTACACTAGAAAAGGAAAAGCTTAAGACAGAAGGATCTAGATGTTAATTCCTGAACTGAGGAATTTAAGAAGTTGTGTACGAGATCAAATGCCTCTGAAGATGAAATCCTTAAGGTGGATAGATACCTTAATGGATTGAGATGGAATATCCAAGAAGAGATAACTCTTCTTAGTCCCAAAACAATGCACCAATGTTATCAGTTGGCCATAAAGATTGAAGAGAAAGGAAGAAGAAAGAAATACCAATCTTCCAAGAACAAAGGAATAGGAAGAGACCAAAGAGGTCATAGAGGAGGATACCAAGGCAGAGGGGCCGATCAGGGAAGCCAACGAGAGGGTAGACTTGCAGAGCATGGAAATTAAATCACTCCTAGAGGAGGTCATGGAAGAGGTAGAGGAACTCAAGGGGTTTCTAAGAGAGAAAGAGGAGCATCTAGAGGTAATTCCTACTTTGCTAGCATGAAATGCTATAACTGTGGATAGATGGGTCACCTTGCTTATAAGTTCCCCGAGAAAGCAAATTCTTCTAATATAGAGAATGGGATAGGATATGCCCAAGAAGATACAATGAGTGTCAAGTCACCTGAGATTAGTCATATAGAGTCAGAAATGGGGGAGAAATTGATGTTTAGAAGGGTTCTAATCAGACAACCAGTCAAGGAGGAACCAAAACAAAGAAGAGATCTATTCAGAGTAAGATGCAAGATACTTAGAAAAGTTTGCAAAGTTATAGTGGATTCAGGGTCCACTGATATCATCACATCAGAGGAGGCAATTAAGAAACTAAAGCCGGAGAAGATACCCCTTACGAATCCCTATAAGGTGACATGGTTGAATAAGGGACAAAGTGTCCTTGTGAATGAACAGACTTGGGTGGAATTATCCATTGTAGGATATAAGAACAAATTGATTTGTGACATATTGCCTATGGATGCATGCCATCTTCTATTAGGCAAGCCATGGTAGTATGATAGAGGAGCCATCTATGATGGGAAAGAAAACACCATCTCATTCAAGAAAGATGGGAAGACATTTAAGATATAGTCACTGTTGGATGGGGAAGAAGTATATTCAAAGACACCTAGTGTCTTGTTAAGAAGTGGAAAGGATTTTATCAATACTCTATAGCAAGGAGGTGAAGGATATGTTATCATGGTGCAACCCAAGGAGGAAGAGAAGACTATGTAGACACCTATACCAAAAGAAGTCCAAAACTTACTAGAGAAGTACAAAGACATAGTCAGTGATGGAACACCTGTAACATTGCCTCCTAAAAGAGAAAATAATTGTTAGATTGAATTTATACTAGGGGCTTCATTACCCAACAAAGTAGCATACAAGCTCACACTAGACCAGAACCAAGAGGTGGCTAGACAAGTGCATGAGCTATTAGACCAACGGCTAAGCCAAAAGAGTATTAATCCATGTGCAATACCAGTGGTATTAGCATCCAAGAAAGGTGGTAAGTAGAGACTTTGTACTGATTCTAGAGTTATTAATAGGATCACGATTAGATACAAATTTCCAATTCCTAGGATAGAGGATTTGATGGACTGTCTTGGTGGGTCAAAGTATTTCAGTAAATTGGATTTGAAAATTTTGGGTACCACCAGATTAGAATCAAAGATGGGGATGAATGGAAGACAAATTTTAAGACTAATAATGGGTTGTATGAGGGGAGAGTTATGCCATTTGGCCTTTCAAATTCCCCTAGCACATTCATGAGGCTCATGAATGAAGTGCTTAAGGATTTCACAGGGGTATTTGATGTACTATATCTAGATGATATACTCATATTCAGAAAGACAATGGAGGAACATGTGAAGAATGTAGAAATGGTGCTCAAGGGGTTGTAGGAGGAGAAGTTATCCATCAATATAGAAAAGTGCGAGTTCTCATGAAAGAGCTTATTTATTTGGGGTTTGTAGTATCCCAAGGTTCATTGAAGATGGGCCCAAGAAAGGTGGAAGCTATTATAATTTTTCTTACACCAACCATAGGGATAGAGGTAAGGAGATTTCATGGGTTAGCTTTGTTTTATACGAAGTTTATCAGAAACTTCAGTGGCATTTGTACACCAGCGCTTGATACTATCAAGGGTGGACTAAAGACTAAGTTCAAGTGGACTCTTGAAGCAGAGAAGGGTTTTGAGAAGTTGAAGCATGAAGTGGAAACTCAACCCATTCTTTTTTTACCTAGCTTTGATAAGCTATTCACACTGGAATGTGATGCTAGTGGGATTACAATGGGAGGAGTGCAAAGAAAAGAAGGCAGACCTATAGATTTCTTTAGTGAAAAGATCAATGAGGCTAAAAAGACGTATTCTACTTATGATTTAGAGCTATATGCTATATTTTAGTATCTAAGAAAGTGGAGACATTACCTCCTTCCTAAGGAGTTTGTAGTGTTTACAGATAAACATGCACTTAGCTACATCAACACACAAGAAAAGCTAAGTAATAGGCACTTGAAGTGGATAGAGTATCTTCAAGCATTTACATTCACTATCAAGCATAAGAAGGGAAATTTTAACAAGTAGTTAGATGCACTAAGTAGGAGGATTCTAATAGTGTAGGAAATACAATTTTAAAGTATTGGGATAGAGAGTTTGAAGGATCTCTATGGAGAAGATGAAGACTTCTTTGAAGCGTATAAGGCATGTTATGATTTTGAGAATCATTTTCACAGTCAATTCTCAGAGTATACATTACAGAGTGGGCTATTGTTCAAGAGAAATAAACTATGTGTTCCCTAAGGATCAATGAGAGAAAATCTCATTCAGGAGATGCATAATGGAAGCTTAAGTGGGCATTTTGGTATCAACAAGAAAATAGAGTTGGTACATAGGTTTTATTATTGGCCCAAGTTGCCAAGGTATGTCAAAAGGTATGTGGAGCAATGTGTGTTTTTTTTGAAATCCAAAGGGGGAGCTAGTAATGCAAGTTTGTATTAACCTTTACCCATTCCCAATAGACAATGGGAGTGCATTAGTATGGATTTTTTGGTAGGTCTTTCGAAGATCAAGATAGGGTTAGATAGTGTTTATGTGGTGGTAGATAGATTTAGAAAGATGATTCATTTCATTCATTGTAAGACCACTCATGATGCTAGCTACATTTCTCATCTCTTTTTCAAAGAGATTGTGAGGATTCTTGGATTGTCATTTAGCATTGTGGCTGACAGAGATGTGAAGTTCATGAATAATTTTTGGAAGACTCTATGGGGTAGATTGGGTACAAAGTTGTCATTTAGTTCAGCTTACCATCCTCAAATAGATGGTCAAACTGAGGTGATCAATAGGGTGTTAGGTAACCTTCTCAGGTGCCTAACCAAGGAGTATGGACAAACTTGGGACTTGGTCATACCACAAGCTGATTATGCATATAATGATAGTGTGAATATGACAATAGCGAGAAGTCCTTTTGAGATAGTGTATGGAATGCACCCAAGGGGTGTGTGTGAGCTCATAGATCTAGGAGCTATGGAGCATAGGAGTGGGTATGCAGAGGATTTTACTCAAAGTATGAAAGAGATTCAAGAGAAAGTAAAGAAGACCATCACTAAGGCTACTCAAAATTTAAAAGCTAATATGGATGTGTCTAGAAAAGATATATAGTTTGTAGTAGGTGATTATGTCATGGTACATCTCAACAAATCCAGTTTATAGAAGGGAGTGCCCATAAATTTGTAGATGAAGAGAGTGGTACCATGCAAGGTGGTAGATAAGTATGGACATAATGCTTACAAGGTGGAGCTTCCTGAAGCTTTGGGTATTTCACCAGTATTTAATGTGGCTGACTTGGTTAAGTACAAAGGACCAAAAACTGATATAAATCAGAAAAGTAAGGAGGTACTAGAGGATGTGAGTATTGAATCCTTACCTTCCAAAGACAAGCTTCAAGGAGATAGGATCTTGGAATCTGGAGTAAAGAAGTCTACCAGACACAAGGTGTACATGGAGAACCTCATACAGTGAGTGGAAGAAGCTTAGTTAAAGAAGTATGGCATTGATCTGTCCTTGATATCTCCCCATATTCCTTAGTGTTTGTGCAGAGGGGGGAGTATGGTGCAGGAGCACCAAAAGGTTGTCTTGGATCAATCTTCTTTTCTTTCAGTGGTGTGTGAGCCCTAGGGAATATTTTTGTGTTTTTTTGAAGTTCATATTTACCACAATAAGGGTACAATAGGGTTTAGGTCTTTTAAGTCTTAGCACCTTTGCAAGGTGCAATTTAAGGCTAAGAGGTTGTAAAGCCTTCAAATTGGCACAGGAGAAATGATGAAATCATCATGATGTCAATAGGGTCAAATATGGGTTAGGAAATTATTTTGGTCATATTTATGGTTTTGGAGAAGGTTTGAAGAGTTTTGGAACTCATTTACTTAGTTTTTCTTAACATTGGCAAAACTTGCAAAAGTTGCATTTTGTAACTTTGCAACTTTTGAAAAGTTGCTTGGACAAGATGACAAATTTTTCCAACTTGACCAAAAATACCCCAAGAAACATAGTAACTATCTTAGGACCCCATATATACAATGCCTTGACACTAGAGCAAGGTATGATTCTATTGTACGGATTGCAAATTTTGGATCGAAGGAAGCATAAGTGACTGTGTGTGTAATTTTCTTGTTTTTGCATTGTAGAGGTACTTTAATGGATTAGAAAAAGAAATATAACTCATGCATAATTTAATGTAGGTTTTTATATATTATATGTTGTGGTAGTCAATCTTTTTGTTTATTTTGAATTACTTCTTGTAAATATTTTGTGTTCTTAACTGTCTCTGAAGTTAACCAGGCAGTTTGTAAATAATGGTGTGCTAAATCATTTGTAAAAAATTCTATGGACCTTTTGGAATAGTGAATAGACTCCATAATTGAAAATATTTCAAGATTTGGGACCCAAGAAAGCACATGAGCTATTTTTGAAGTCTTTCCCTAGGTGAGCTAGAGGAGAACCCAGCTAGGGAGGACCATAGTGCAAAGCACTTAATTTGCAAAGGGTGTCACTTAGTGATAAAATTACTTTAGAAGAAGGAATATATGAGTCTTTCCAAGAAATTTTGAAGAGGAAAAGAATATACTAGTCCATTGGTGAGGGTAACCGTTAGCAATTTGTAGAGAAGCCAGGAAAGGCCTAGAAAGCCTTGTTTTTTCTCATTTCTAGTTAGGGCATTGTACGGAAAATTGAGACCCCAAGACCCAAAAAATCCTTGAGGGTGAGCATATGGACCAGGAATCCAAAGAAAATATTGGGGGTTTCTTTGGAAGAACTTATGGAAAATCCCTGACTTCTCAGAAAGGAGACCTAATAGGGCTAGTAGCCTTTTAGGCCTAAAGATGAAGTTTGGAGTGAGTGACTTGCAAATGGAATTAGATGGATTTCTAATGACCATATTTGGATGGGTTGGAGATTATAGAGGAACCACCACACCTCTATGAAAACAAAGACAAGAAATTGGAGGTTAGAAACCTTTAGAGTGTATTAACGGCTAATGTGTATTAAGGTAAGAATGCATCAAGTTTTACTTGATTAAGGGAACTTTAATGATAGTTAGATTGGCCAATAGAACCAGGGGAACCTAGAAGAGAAATTTCATATAGGTTGAAAGTAGTGGAGAGAGACACCCTATAATTATTCCAATAGAGAATAAGAGCATGAATCAGTGAGTGATTCATCCAATCCTCCCTAGCAGCTAATGGTCCTCTAACCATTGAGAATGAGTTGACAAGATTGCCTATGTTAAAGTTTAACTCTCAAGATTTGAATTCGCAAATCATAAAGAAGAAACCATCAAGGAGAGTTATGTTTTCATCATCTCAAGAGGCTTCCCCATTAGATACTTGGCCCAAGAAGAGTTTAACAAAGCATCCTCATATGATCAATTTGAGGTGAGTAAGCTTGATCCTATTTTTCAAGAGGCAATCCTTTATTTCTTGACCTAATTTTATGTGCATCATGTCTCAGTGGCTATCCTTATGCTTGTAAAGCAAGATATCCTAAGGAGAAAGGGTAGCTATTTTAACCATCTAGTGAATGGTTTTGTTTAACATGTTTTTTTTGTACTGGTTGGTTTAGAATAGGTTAGTTTTCCTGCTTTCCTCTAAGTCCCTATGCACATCAATTAGTTTCTGCTTGTATATAGTTTTTCCTATTTTGGTTAGTTGGTTCCCTCCTCCTTGTTTCAATCCTCTTTCCTTCCAAAATTTTTTATGTGCTCAAATGTAGACTCCAATCCCCAATGGAATGTCATAAGGCCACTGGTTATATATGTCTAGTAGGATGACATTCAACTAAAATTGCAAACAATGTTACCCAAATTTCCTATCCTATGCAATTTTTTATACAAGTGGAGTAAATGAGGCTCCCACAAGGGTAGATCCCAGCTTGTATGGTTTTATAATTGATCCTGGCCTTTACCTAGCTCTCTTCATGTTCTAGGTCTAGTTTTAAACCCTTCATATGCAAAAAACCCTTGAAGCCTCTCAAACCCTAACTCCTTGGTGGCTGTTATAATCCTTCATTACCCTTTTTGCTAGTTAAGGTCATAGTTCTTCACGTGTTTTAATTTTTCCACAATGATCACCTTTTATGTTTAGTCATGTAGTTGCGTTGTATTTATTAAATAATCATTTATGTCTACGAGTGAGCAAGTGAATGAAGGATTGTGCTGTCACGCAATCATGACGGTCTTGTGGAATGTCAACTTGACTGTGCAAGTGAGAGACAGGGTTATCAAAAATGCTTATCGCTCACTCACTAAGATAAACCACTTAATATTTTTTGTTGTGTGAGTGTGTGATGTGGTTTGTGTTGCAGGTTATGTGTTGTCATTTATCACTTGCGCAAGTTGAAGATCAAGAAAGAAAAGTGTTGCGAGTACGTGAGAAAAAGGAAAGATGAAGATCGACGGTTGTTGTTCACTCAGTAGGAATCAAGGTATATTCTTATATGGATGGAGAGTGCATGACAAGATTCCACATGTTCCTGGTGGGGCTAGTTGAGGATAGAGAGTAAGATAAATATCAATCAAGTTTCTTTTGATCGTGTGGTTGGTGTTATGGCTTAAAGACAAAGTGCTCTAAATATATCCATTAAGCCATCACGACATTGTGCCACATGATCATTGGGGTCACCTTTATGCAAGTTCTTTAGATTATTAATCTATGATCATTTATCAGTTTGATCCAACAGTTATCATAAAGCCTTGATGCAAAAGTGATCGAAATCTATCAATCAAGGCATTACACCTACATGACACGTGTCCTTTTCTAACCAAGTGGGGCCTATGGTTGTCAAGACAAGTAAAGAGTTAACATATAAGTAGGTTGGCCTTCATCCTATGAATGGCATAAAGCATTAATTCCAAGTTGATCAAAATCTAATGATCAAGGCATTGCGCCTTGGCGACGTGTGGCAGGTTGTCAGAACCTGGGCCCATCTTTGACTAAGTGAAGATCAAGAAAGTCTCATAAAATCAAGTGGTAGGCATAAAGCCTCAATGCAAAGATTCTCAAAATCTATCTATTAAGGAATCACACCTTGAAGACATGTGTCCATGGTGGGCCAGGATAAAGTCAGAAGCAATAAAGTAAAGACTAATCAAGTTCAATTTGATCAAATGAACAACGTATTTCCTTGAAGACAAAGTGATCGAGATCTAGTATTTAAGGCATTGTGCTGTGGTGACATGTAGCATAGATAAAATCATGGGTCTTGGTTTTATGAAGACAACATAAAGGCACAACAAGTAAATAAGATCTGACAGCATGCATAATGCCTTGATCGCCAAGATGAAGTTATTTAACTTTCAAGCCATCATGCCTACCTACCGCGTGTCCAAGTCAGATCAAAGGTCAGCGCCAAGTGTAAGATAAAAGTAAAGAAAGTTTGTAGATATCACATGGTAAGAATAACCCTTTGATCATAAAAATGAAGATGTATAACCATTGAGGCATCGTGCCTGCGTACCGCATGGCAAATATGATCCTGTGCACATGGTTAGCTTAAAGCAGATTGATGGTCATGTTTTAAAGTTCATAAAGATTCAAATTTAGTCCATTGATTAGGAATTTTGTGCCATTTGTGACCATTTGTATTTGGATTCAAATATGTAAATGTTGTTTCTCAAGGTTTTCATGGTGGTGGAAATGTTTTCAACTCGTAGGCTAGGTAGATGGATCAATATGATCTATTTACTCAAATTTATGGTGATGGGAGATGTATTCATGAGTATATCTGATATTCTAAGACATTTCTCAAGTACATTGATGAGAAGAAATGACTAGTTTAGGGTTTCTCTATTGTTTATGTGATATCTATTGTAACCCTAATTCTACTCTAATTGATCAGATGGATTGAATTTCAAACTTGTGTGCTAGGGGAGGTTGTATATAAGTAGTTTTAGAATCTTTTGTAGCTAGGAAAATCAGATTATGTAAGAAGTTTTCTGTGACATTTTCTCTGTCCTCAAGATTTTAATGTGTCTGTAATTATTTGTCTTCCAAGGCTTACTCAGGACTTTCTACGGTATTTTTCCTACCCTCAAGTTCAAATGTTTTTTGGGATTCTTTTTGAAGCATAATATTGTTGGAAAGCTACAATGGAAACACTTGTTTTTTTGTCATTAATGTCAAACCTTAATTGGTAAGACTATTGCTATCTATTTGAGTACCATATATATTGATTGATGAAGGATATTTAATAAGAAGACCAAGTGAAATGGTTGAGTTATGGGAAATCATAAGGGTACTTGATCATTTGGCACATTGGCAAAGTAATGTGTTGCTTATCTTTTGATGATAGTTTACTATAAATAATGTATGCCAAGCAAAGTTAGTGATGACCAAGCGCCAGTAAATTGCTGAGGAAAATAGTGGTGACCGAGTGTCAGTAAATTACAGAAGAACAAATTGTTGGTCGAGTGACAATATTTTGGTAATTATTGAGATTTGAGATCTCTGGCTGACTTAGTTGATTTTATTGGGATATGTAAAGTTAAGTAAGGATAAGCATGTTTGATCCACACTATGTAAATGCACAGGTAACCATAATTAATGCATGGATCAAAGATTTAATTAGTGATTTCTTTGGAAAAATAAATTAAATATAAAGATGGAAAGATCCGTTAGATCTGACCTAACCTAAGATCTATGATCTTAATTAAGTAGAAAAAGATTTATCTGACCTAGATGAAGAGGTATATGATAACCTCAAGGGGTTATTCATGAGGTATGTATGCATGCAAGAGGATTGCATAGTTAATTGGCTGATTGACATGATCTAAGCATAGAAAGATGAGCAGAGAAGTAGAGAGTTGCATAAGTGATTTCTTGACGGATTTCCAAGCAGATCTGAAGATTGAAATGAAGATGGAGGCCACTTAGTGAATTAGCATTAGAGATAAATTGGATTTGGATTTGCAAAGTAAGTTGTATGTATCAGATCACACCTATTGATTACTTTCTAAGCATTGTATCAGTCAAAATCCTTTAACCAGGTTGACCTAACAGTCATTGTATAAATCCTTTTAGCAAGGTGACATTCAAGTGGAATGTTCTAAGTCCTCTAACAAGGCCACTCCTGATAGGGTGATTAAATCCTTTAACCAGGTCACATTTAGCAATTTGTTTTGTAACCTTTAACAGGGTTGGCTCTTAACAGAGGTCACTTGAGAAGAGTGAAAAATTGATCTAGCATGTTATTGGTGGTTTTTCCCATATTGGGTTTCCACATTAAATTTTGGTGTCAATTTGTGTGATTATGTACGTTGTGTTTTACTATTAAGTTTTTGCAAAGCTGATTACATCTGAACAGTAAACTACATATGTATGTTGTTATTTTATGTTATTGAGGCGAAGCAGATTTGAGTTGTTCAAATTGGTATAAAGTTTAAATGGGCACATCTAGACCCAAGGACAACTGATTCACCCCCCTCCTTAGTTATTCTAAATTCATTCTAACAATTGGTATCAGAGCTTTGGTCTCTTGAAAATAGTATGAAGGTACTTGGAGGAAAAGATCAATATGTATAAAAAGGACGTACTGAAGTTGAACAAAGAGAATTTCCCTGCATGGCAGAGTTTGATGAAATTGCTTCTAGTTGGTATTGGTGATGATACTAAACACTATGTTGAACATGATTATGTAGCCCCCACTGCACCTACCATAGCTGCACAGTTAAGAGAAAAGAAGGGGCACAATCAAACAATGATGGAGCTTGCATCATCACTGAACTAACATGAGTTTGAGGACATAAAGAATTGTACAACTACAAAGAAAATGCAGGATGTCCTTGCAACCATCTATGGAGGTGATTCAAATGTACTAAGAGTAAAATCTAAAAGCTTAAGAGGTAAGTTTGATGAAATGAAAATGCGAGAAGGAGAAAATATAGTTCAATATTATGGTAGGATAAAGGAATTTGTAAATGCTATTAGAGGAGCTAAGGGAACAATTGATGATAATAGCATTATGAAAAAGGTACTGAGAACACTTTTTCCTGTATATGCTATTAGAGTCTTTGCAATTCAAGAGTTAAGGTGTACTCCTAATAATAATTTGACTTTGGAAGGTCCAGAAGGCAAACTTATTGCATTTGAAATGTCAAATTTTGACAACTACACGCCACAAGCTATTGAATCTACATTCAGATCCCAGTTGGTCCTTAACAAATAAAAGAAAGGAAAGAAATGTGTGAACAGTGATAGTGACACTACTGATGATGATCTAGAAGAACTTGAATCACTTATGAAAAGAAGACTATCTAGAGGAAAAGGAAAATTCAAAGGTAAAGTTCCTATCATTTGTTTTTCATGTAACAAAGTTGGTCATGTTGCTGCTAGATGTCCTAATAGGAATGACAAAGGTGAAAGTATAGACAGCAAGTAGAAAGACAGAAAGGATGACCAAGACTTTAGAAAGTATAAGGATTACAAAGAAAAAGGTAAGAAATCTTGCTATATAGTTGAAGAAGCTTCTCACAATTATTCTGACAAATTTGATGAAAATGATATAGAATTTGTGTATGTTGCTATGAAAGATGATTCTGATGATGATGAGAAAATTGCATTAATTTCTTATATGAGCAAAGGTGACCATTATATTATTGACAGTGGTTGTTTACATCACATGACTGGTGATAAAGATAAATTTGAGACCCTAGATCAGTGTAATGGTGGTTATGTTAAATTTTGTAATGATGCACCATGTCTTGTTAAAGGGAAAGGATCAATTAACTTGACTGACAAGATCAGATATGACAATGTATATTGGGTTGATGACCTTAATTATAATTTATTGAGTGTTGCAGAGCTAAATACTTCTAGTTACAGAGTTGAACTCCATCACAAGAAGGAAAAGATCTATGATGCTACTGGAGAACTAGTTGGAAGTAGTGAGCAAACAAGAGGTAACTTGTTCTATCTAGATTTAGTTGATGAGACATGCTTGTTTGTACAATATAATGATGTTTGGTTATGGCATAAAAGGTTGTGTCATGTAAACTTTGATAACTTGGTAAGCATAAGAAAATTGAAAAAGGTTAGAGGGATACCTAAGTTAAAGAAACCTGAAAATTCAACGTGTAAGCAATGTCAATTGGGAAAGATGACTAAATCTAGTTTCAAGAGAAAGACTCGTACTTCTGAGGAATTACTAGAATTAGTTCATACTGACCTTTGTGGTCTCATTGGTGAGAAAAGTTACTGTGGAGATAGATATTTCATTCTATTTGTTGATGATTACTCAAGAATGATGACTGTTATGTTTCTTAAAGAAAATCTGATGCATTCCAATTATTTAAGTGGTACTTGGCAGAAGTTGAAAAGGAGACAGGTAAAAGTCTGAAATGTTTGAAGTCTGACAGAGGAGGTGAGTTTATTTCTAATGATTTTAATAGGTTTTGCAATGACTAAAGAATAAAAAGATAGATGTTTGCACCTAGAACACCGCCACAGAATGGTATTGCTGAGAGAAGAAATAGATCTATTATGGACTGTGCTAGAACATTAATGATGGAGAAAAATGTTGCACACAAATATTGGAGAGAAGCTGTAAGTACATTAGTCTATACCCTGAACAGAGTACAAGTAAAGAAAGGTACTACTGCTACACCTTATGAGCTTTGGTATGGATATGCACCTAATGTAAAGTATTTCAAAGTTTTTGGAAGCAAATGTTTCATATTGAAGGATAACAGAAATGGAAAACTTGATGCTAAAGGTGAGGAAGGAATATTTCTTGGTTATTCAACTAAGAGTAAAGCATATAAGTATTTGAATTCTAACACTAACAAAATTGTGGAATGTGGAAATGTTAGAATTCATGAGTATGCAGAAAGAAATGAAGCTAAAAGCACACATGAACCTAAGAGTTACAAATCATTCATCTATATGGATGAGGAAGATTATAATACATTACCTGAACCTGAGAATGAGGTTGTTGAGCAACAGCTAGCACCTACCAAGTCACATAATGAGGATGTTGGGCAATAGGAGGTAATTTTTGAGCTATCTGAAGGAGATGTCGAGTCGTAGAATCAACCTGAATTGAATGTGAATGATCAACCTGAAACATAAAGAGAACCTACTCTTGCAAGTTATGTGAGGAGGCACCACAAACCTGATCAAATCATAGGATTGAAGGATTCTACAGTCATGACAAGAAGAAATTTGAGAGACAGTACATGCTTGTTATGTGATTTTGAGCCTAAAACAGTAAAAGATGCTTTAGACAATGAAAACTGGATACAAGCCATGAATAAAGATATCAAACAGATTGAGAAGAATAAGAATTGGACACTTGTACCTAGGCCAAATGATAAAAATGTAATTGGTACTAAATGGGTATTCAAGAATAAGTTGAATGAACATGGAGAGGTAACAAGAAACAAAGCTAGACTAGTATGCAAAGGTTATGCACAAGAGGAAGGAATTCATTATGGGGAAACATTCACCCCAGTTGCAAGATTAGAATGAGTAAGAACATTATTTGCAAATGCAGCCTATAGAGGTTTTTAAGTTTATCAGATGGATGTGAAGTCAACATTCCTAAATAGGATATTAGAAGAAGAAGGTTACATTGAACAAGTTGATGGATTTATAGACCCAAATAAGAGGAATATGGTTTGCAGATTACACAAAGCACTATATGGATTAAAGCAAGCACCAAGAGCATGGTATGAGAGATTGCAAAAATACTTGATAAATATTAGATTTGCAAAAACCAATGACAATAACAATCTATATTTGAAGACAGAGAAATGTAAAGGTAGTTTATTGGCTGAAATTTTTGTTGATGACATTATATTTAGTGGACAAGATGTGTTATGCCAAGCACTTGCAAAAGAGATGCATACTGAATTTGAAATGTCTATGTTTGGTGAGATAAAAAAAATTGTTGTCTTAAAAATATATCAGATGAAGAATGCTATCTATATTACTCAATCAAAATATGTCAAGGAGATACTAAAATATTTTGGAGTAGAAGATTGAAAACCACTGAGTACACCCATGGATACTGGATAGAAGTTAACAAAGAATGATGATACAAAAGAAGTGAATCAAACTCTTTAGAGATCAATGATTGGAAAGCTGAAATATGTTGTACATAGTAGACCTAGTATTGCACTGGTTGTTGGTATTGTTGCAAGATTTTCTTCCAATCCCAAGGAAACTCATATGATGGTAGTAAAAGGAATTCTAAGATATTTGAATGGAACATATGAATATGGTCTGTATTACAAAAGAAATGACAAGTTTGAACTCAGAGTTTATACTGACTCTGATTGGGCTAGAAATATGGATAATAGGAAAAGAATCATAGGAGGAGCATTTCTTCTGGGAAAAATATTAGTTTCATGGACAAGAAAGAAATATAATTGCACCTCACAATCTAAAGCTGAAGCCGAGTATGTGGCATCAACAGTCAATTGTTCTAATATTGTGTGGTTGAAGATACTACTGAAAGGTATGAAAGAAGAGATCACAAAACCAATTGTCATATATTGTGATAACATGAGTGCCATTAATATTTCTAAGAACCCTATAATGCACTCTAAGACAAAGTATATAGCTATCAAGTATCATTACTTGAGGGAGCTAGTTCATAAAAAGGAAGTGAGACTAGAACATGTGAATACTAAAGAATAGTTAGCAGACATATTTACAAAGGCACTACCCAAGGATTATCATGAGTATCTACAAGGTAAAATAGGGGTGATTCCCCTAACTAAGGCTAATTAGTTCAGAATGGTATTGTTGCATCAAATGTTATACTCAGAATATTGTACACACTGATGCATGGGTAGTCACACTTTAGGATGCTCTGTAAAGTTGTGAAAGACAGACTTGAACAGAAAATAGGATCAGTCATAAACAAGATGACAAGAACAACAAGATATAGATTTTTGAACAGAAGAATCTGCATGATGAAGATGTCAATGTATTTTTCATTATTGTCAAAGAGGGAGAAGTTTACTGAAAAATGAGAAATACACTGAGAAAGATAGAGGGAAAATTTTACTGAGAAAAAGGAAGAGATTAATGAAAGAGGGAGTCTACAGATGAACATAAACATAAAGATTTCAGTGTGATCACAGACACAGAGGGACAAAAGTTTTATAAGATGAGAATCAAAATGAAACTAAAGACATTAATGAAGAATTTCTCATATCAAGGAACACAGCAAGACTTTTTGGATTGTATGGTAACTATGGTTGGAAAATTATTGTTTTATTGTTTAGTGTTGCCATCAATGCTAAAGAGGAAAATTGTTGGAAAGCTACAATGGAAACAATTGTTGTTTTATCATTGATGTCAAACCTTAATTGGTAAGACTATTGCTATTTGTTTGAGTACCATATATATTGATTGATGAAGGAGATTTAACAAAAAGACCAAGTGAAATGGTTGAGTTATGGGAAATCACAAGGGTACTTGATCAGTTGGCACATTAGAAAAATAATGTGTTGTTTATCTTTTGATGACAGTTTACTCTAAACAGTGTATACTGACCAAAGTTAGTATGAATGAGTGCCAGTAAATTGCCAAGGAAAACAGTGGTAACCAAGTGCCAGTAAATTACGGAAGAACACAGTGTTGGCCGAGTGACAGTATTTTGGTAATTATTGAGATTTGAGATCTCTGGCCAACTTAGTTGATTTTATTGGGATATTTAAATTTAAGTAAGGATAAGCTCATTTGATCCACACTATGTAAATGCACAGGTAACCATAAGTAATGCATGGATTAAAGATTTAATCAATGATTGCATTGGAGAAATAAATTAAATGTAAATATGGAAAGATTCATTGGATTTGAGCTAACATAAGTTCTACAATCTTAATTAAGCGGAAAAAGATTTATCTGACCTAGAGGAAGAGGTATATGATAACCTCAAGGGGTTATTCATGAGGTATGTATGCATGCAAGAGGATTGCATAGTTAATTGACTAATTGGCATGATCTAAGCAGAGAAGGCTGAGAAAAGAAGTAGAGAGTTGCATAAGTGATTGCTTGATGGATTTCCAAGTAGATCTGAAGATTGAAATGATGATGGAGGCCACTTAGTGAATTAGCATTAGAGATGAATTGGATCTGGATTTGCAAAGTAAGTTGTATGTATCAGATCATACCTACTGATTACTTTCTAACCATTGTATCAGTCAAAATCCTTTAACCAGGTTGACCTAATAATTATTGTATAAATCCTTTTAGCAAGGTGACATTTAGGTGGAATATTCTAAGTCCTCTAACAAGACCACTCCTGACAGGGTGATTAAATCCTTTAACCAGGTCACATTTAGCAATGTGTTTTGTAGCCTTTTAACATGGTTGGATCCTAACAGAGCTCACTTCAGAAGAGTGAAAAGTTGATAGAATGTTATTGATGTTTTTTCCCATATTGGGTTTCCACGTTAAATTTTGGTGTCAACTTGTGTGATTATGTATGTTGTGTTTTACTGTTAAGTTTCTGCAAAGTTGATTACATCTAAAAAATAAATTGCATATGTATGTTGTTATTTTATGTTATTGCTTCCAAGCAGATTTGAGTTGTTCAAATTGGTATAAAGTTTAAATGGGCACATCTAGACCTAAGGATAACTGATTCACCCCCCCTCTCAGTTATTTTGAATTCATTCTAACAAATATAGTGGCTAATATTAGATAAATCTTGGAGTTCTTGAGCATTCTTTCTTTCTAAATCTTTGTGTGCTATTGTGGGTGATTTTATTTAGATAATCTTGTGGATTGTGTTCATCCCTTGTTATCTTGTCTCATTCCATTGCCTATTTTCTGAAGTGGATGTTTGTTTGTAGTTCATAGTCTGTGTCTATTTCCTTGGATATGCTATTTTTTGTGAAATCTTCTCTTTCCTTGAGTAGCCTATTTCTATTTTAGACCTCTCTATGAAATACTTATGTAAGCCTATCCAGAAAGTTGTGTTCTAATAGATTCAAGAATTTCATGCTAGTTTTGGTCATTATGTTATGATTCATGTTACCTTTAGTGTATCACCTAGTAGGATAATTTTATTTTCAATCATTTCCCTTCTGTTCTCCTTCTTTCTATTTTCCTTCCAAGTTTACTTTCATGTTCAAAATAAAATAAGATAATAATCCAAGAGGAACCGACCTAGAATTCGAAGGCTTCACTTCAGTTAAAATAGGTCCCACTGTTAGAATACTTCAGGGATAACTAAGAGGGGGGGTGAATAAGTTATCAGCAAGTTTATCTTTTTCTTTTACTTATTAATCCAGATTGATACAAAGTAAATGCACATTGAGATAGAACATTACACAACACATCAATATGGTTACGGGGAAACCAAATGGTAAAAAACCCGGTGGGAATTAGTACCCATAAAGAACTATATTGTTTGTAGTAATCCTTGTTAAAAGATCTTTCAACCCTGTTAGGAGTTGTTCATTACAATGCAGTAGTATAGTGACCTGGTTAAGGGTCTGACCCTATTAGGATTCTTTTACAATAACCCTGTTAGGGGTGGTGGAATCGCTGTCCAAGTGGTGAAGGCTACAACCTTCTAGTTATTTGATACACACTGTATCAACAAGGTGAACTGTTGTTTGTGACACTGCTTGTCTAATCAGTTCCCACTAGTAGATTTGAACCCAAATTTTGACCAAAATGAAAAATGATTTTAAAATTTTCTTTTTTTTTTCTTTCTATGCCCGTGTTGGTCAAAACTTTGATCAACACATCCCATGTTGGTCAAAATTTTGACCACATCCATAGCGTGCTTTTCAAGTTTCCACTTCCATAAAGAGGGCAATGTATATTAAAGGTTCCTTACGAATTCCTGGCTTCTCTACCTGTGAAGCGCCTGCATGCAGGTGCAAGTATTTTGCGCTTCATTGAAGCGCCTGTGCCGATTTAAGTAGAAAGTTCCGTATTCTCTGTCTATGGGGGAATTGGTAGAAAAATGGGGTGGATGATGAGGTGGGGATCAGAAGGGTAGGGGAAGCAGAAGAAGACGCCGAAATTGGCCTCCGACGCGCTCCCCCTTCCTGTGTGGGTGACCAACAAGGTATTCCTGGTACTCTTCTTCCTCGCATCCTACTTCTTGATTGGGCGATGGAAGGAAAAGGTCATAATTTCCATTCCGCTCTACACGCTCAGCCTGGTAGAAATCTGTGCCCTGCTCTCGCTTGTGGCATCTTTCAGCTATCTCCTTAGATTCTTCGGCATCGCTTTCGTGCAAAGCACTGGGGAATTCGACAATCATGGAGAAGAAAAAATGCCCAATTCTTGTAAGCCTAAGGTAGAGGCGGAGCCGCGGTCAATCGATGTTACGAATTGTACGGACGAGGAAATTGCAGTTGTCGTTGCTCATGGAAGCACGGCGTCGCATGTGTTGGAAGAGAAGATGGGGAACGGTAGGAGGGCGGCCTCTGTGCGGCGCAGGGCCGTGGAGTTAATGATCAGAAGATCTCTGGAGGGTTTGCCCCTTGAGGGTTTTAATTATGACGCTATTAAGGGCCAATGCTGTGAGTTGCCGGTAGGATATGTACAGATTCTGATGGGCGTTGTAGGGCCCCTGCTGCTCGATGGAATAGAGTACATGGTTCTAATGGCCACTACAGAGGGCTGCTTAGTGGCCAGCACCAACAAAGGGTGTAAGGCTATTTACCGATCTGGTGGGGTCACTAGTGTTCTTCTCAAGGACGGCATGACTAGGGCACTTGTTGTCAGCTTTGCTACCGTCAAGAGGGCTGCCAAGCTCAAGTATTATGTTGATGACCTAGAAAATTTTGATACATTGTCGGTATTGTTCAACAGGTGCGTGTTTACGTGACTTGATCGTTTCGTCATTTATGGTGATTGAAAGTGATTTTTCCTTGGAGTTTATTTAGAAGTGCATGATTTTTGAGTGTCATGTAAATGTT
>MU224469.1:1029807-1059932 GCA_018584345.1 Thuja plicata
TCTTTATCAGATGTTCATGTGTTGTAATTGAAATTGATAGAATGGAAGTAAATCCTTCTTTGTCAAGGCCTATGTTACTTTGTTGATATCTTTGTTACTTATTAGTTTGAAGCAAATGTGCTGCTTTGGTAGAGTAAACATTGAAAGCTGAAAGATATATTTATTGTACATTATGGCTTCCTATGAGCAGTGATATGCACCATGCAGGCATTGATTTGCAACTAAAGTGGTTAACATGTTCTGCTGAATTGTGAAATCAGTCTTTCAAGTAATATGTGTGTATCTTTGAGGYGTTCTATAAAACAGTTCGCATGCCTTGCCTATAATTTGACATTTTGCATACATCCTGCACTCTCTCATCCTGATGATGGATTACAGAGTGATCTAAAATGACGATGCTAAAAAACACACACAATCAAATCCAAAATAAACTTGCATTACAATCCATTTGTAATGCAAGTTCATTTTGGATTTGATTATGTGTGTTTTTTAGCATCGTCATTTTAGATCACTCTCTGTAATCCATCATCAGGATGAGAGTGCAAGATGTATGCAAAATTTCAAATTATAGGCAAGGCATGCGAACTGTTTTATAGAACGCCTAAAAAAAATTTTGACCAACCATTGGTCGAAATTTCCACCAATGATTGGTCAAAATTTTGACCAATGGTTGGTCGAAATTTCAACGAAACCCCAGCACAAATAGCACAAACAACATGCACAATATCCAACGAATAGCTCGTGGAAATTTTGACCAACTATTGGTCAAAATTTTGACCCACGGGAAGATAGTCAAAATTTTGACACCAAAAATTTTGACCAATTTGTTGGTCCAAATTTCGACCAACTTGAGTCAAAATTTCGACCAATATTGGTCAAAAATTGGGGTCAAATGTACTAGTGTCCTTTTGTGCGCTGATGCTTTAACCTCTTGTAAGGTACTACAAAAATATTATTTGTGTTCTGAAAGCTTCTACTTCAATATCTATATTATCAATATATGATAAATATAGCTCTGCTGCTTTAACACTCTGCTCTTCTTTTCTTATCTCTGGCTTTCGCAACTTTTCCCATAACAAATGACCTTCTATAAGTACTTCCTCAAAGAACATGAACATGTCAGAATTAGGAAACCATTTACCATTTCTCTTGATCACTTACATAACCACAAAACCCTTCATTAAGTCAACTTAACATTAATTATAACTGCTTTACTCAAGCCGAACAAACACGTCTTTTCACATAGTCTGCTTCACCAAAATAGTTCTAACTAATTATCCTGGATGAATCAAGTCATGAACTTTTAACCATAGGTTTTTAGGTCACTAAAAATGACTAATCTAAAGGCACAAGTCCTGAGGATGAGTGCAATATCCACACCAAAACAATCTCTGTCGGCTCTTTCCACGATCTTTGTCCTATTCTGTCATTCACTGGTTGTACCTCTTCAACTGGCTATATCTTCTTCATACTTTCAGATCTGATCATGCCCTCTTAGAATTAGAATTTAAACATACTCATAAGCTTATCTTCAAACGAACATATAATTTGGATAACAAATGAACACACGCTAATCAAAACTATAACAGTCTGTTCCTTGCTCTGTCCTATTTTCTGTACTTAGCCAATTTCTGATCTTATGATAATGTATGCTGACTCCAAAACTTCATATGAATTTTTTTCCATAATGAAAATACTAAATAGAGACATATAATTAAGTATAGTCAACTTTCTAACAATCTCCCCCTTTTTCATTAATGGCAACAAAGGAATATGGGGAAGTTACTATCTGTACTTTTATATAAAAACTCTCTATCTTATATCTCCCTTTTACCATATACTAGACTCCATATTCTTCACACTCTACCCCCCCTTTGACATTAATGAAAAAGGTGCTCAAAAACACTTCTATGTACTTACTCAGCATACATATCTGGATATGCAATCTGCAACTTCTGGATCTCTTTCTCCCAAAATGCAATCAGGGAATTAACAATCTGTAGATGGGAGCATAATGCATATTGTAGCTTCTCCATCTTCTCCCAGTCTGTGCTAGGACCTTTATCATATGATAGACTCCATATTCTATACATTACTTTACTCAACCTTTGATATTATCTTCTCTGCCTTCTCAATGTTATCAATCTGCCCCTGATATACACATATTGATATCGGTGGAGGGATCTTCCATAGATTTCCTTATCTTCTCTATCATATCCTCTACCTCCTAGATCTTCTTTGTAATGATGGGCACTTAAATTTCATGATTCATACAGTCATTAATAATCTTTCTACCTTTTGTTGCAAACTCTTTCAAGGATGCTTGACCAACTTTGAGTGAACTAAGATCAAGTGTAAAGTTGCTAACCAATTCACTAAGCCTCTTCTTGATATACTTCTCTTCTGCAATATCTAAACTATTTATCATGACTTCTTCAGATTATATACTCCCACTTACTTATTTAATCCCCATGAGTCTAAGTCTATTATGGGTGTCAAGCTTTACAACAATGATGATGAATTGTCCATCACTTCAGTCTTCTCTGTTTCTGCTTCCTTTTCTGTGATATCTTAAATAAATATATCTTCTTGCTGATATAAAGACTCTTAGCTTCTTGAGTACTCACAAATGTTTCTTCAAAATTGTCTAGATTAATATCCATTGTTGCCATTGATACTTCAACATTATCAATCACGAATGTATCCTCCATGTCCTTGGCCATGGGTGCATAATCCTATGGACTTGTCATAATAGTTTTATCTACTTCTTCACATGATATTTCAAATGGTATCTTCAAACAATTTTTCTCTTACGTGAATTCTCTTTTGTTGTATTCACACTTAGATGATCAATAATAAGTATGTGCTTCCAAGATTAACATTAGGTCGGCTCCAAAAAAAAATCTCCAATGGATATACTGATATATTTGCTTCCAAGGATAACATTAGGTCAGCTCCAAAACAAAATCTCCAATGGCTATATTGATACTCTCACATAGAACACTGCTCAACAAGATTTTGACCCATTTTGCTTCATGAAATTCACGCACTGAAGCATATTGATAAATCACTTCTGAGATGTTTCAAAGATTTTCTTGATATCAATCTCTACTAAAGAATGTAATTGTGACACTTTTCTACTTGACTGCAAGTTCTCCTTTGATTATCCAACCGCTTACTCGATTGTTAAGTAATTTTTCAACTAATTTATGAAACGACGTGTCCGTGCTTGGGCTTCATTTCAAACTCGAGTTACTTTTCTTAACAAATAATGATTATCAATCTCCTTTCTTCACTATTGACAACAATTGTAGTCCATTAACAATACAACTACTAGGGATTCTATGATCTCCAATCATTTATTCTGACCGCAAGTGAGGACTTGGTGATCTCAAAGTAGATTTCTACCATTAATACTTCCCGTGTACAGACATAAAGCATCTATAACTTTTATTGTTGATCCTGATAACAACTTAGATTGTGTTCTCTTGCATCATAATGTCACCAAACAATTGTAATCCAAGGTTCATACTCAGATGGTCAGTACACCAGCCACGCAAGGGTTGAGAGCTAGAATAGCTCCCCCTAAGACCATGAGGGTCAACTATTCAGAAGTAGAAGGTGGGTCCATTGAGGATGCATCTGCTACCTTGTTCTCTTCCTTGTCCTTCTTTACTTTGACCCATATTTTTCTCGCATCTTCTGTAGCTTTCACAAATTTAATTTCTCCTTCCTTATCCCATAATGAATCTTCTGACATTTTAGGGCTTTCTTGTCTCTGTGCTCTAGATCTACAATGCTTAGAGATGTGTCCAACTTTTCCACATGAGTGACAAATGATAGGAGGTCTAATATTCTTTGGTGTATTGGTGTGAGTTACCAATCTACACTGTCTAGCTAAATGACCAATATGATTACATATCTGACATGTAATGTTCTGAGTACTTCTAACATTTTGCTGAGGATAACTTCTTTGGTTTTGCTGATCCTGATTTCTTTGATTATTCTTAGTCTTGTTCTTCTAACTTGTTTTACAATTCATAGCTCTATGACCAAATTTATTTCATGAATAACAATAACCATTGAAAGGTCTTACCTCTTTACAATTCCTTGCAATATGTCCATGCATGTTACAGGCATAACAAGTTTTTTCAACTAGCTTACATATATCCTTAGGTGGTTCAATATTGTCTTCAGTCTGATTTCCAATCTCCTTAGTATCTGTGATGTCCTTTGGTTCTTTCATTCTTTCTTGTATGTCATCAATCTGATTTTGTGCTTCATTGTATCCTATACTGCTGGTATCTCCTTTAACCTTTTGATCATACAACTAAGATTCTATTAGATCCTTTCTTGTGTGTAACTTGTCAATATGATTCTTTGCTGCAATCAATTCAGATTCCATCTTATCTTTGTTGTTTCTTAACTCCAAGATTTCCATGTTTGCTTGTCTTAGTTATTCATCTAACTGCTTGTTTTCTTTGACTTGATCATCATAGGCATCTTGATTGTTACATAGCTTTTCATCTAATTCTTCAATATGATCCTTCAGAGACGAATTTTCTTTATTCAACCTTTTGAATTTTTCCCCCAAATCATTTTAAGAACAATTCCTTAATTCTTTCTTCAGTTTCTTGATAAGTATTTGCATGCCTTCAACTTTTAGTTTCATATCTTCATTTTCTTTTTCATATGTGTCAATTTCTTCAAGGGCTGCTTCAAGATTCTTTTTCAGGTGTTTCATTTCTTCCTTCTCCATGATATCCTCAAGTGGTTAAAATTCTTTGCTGAGGACCAGAGCTATGATACCAATTGTTAGTAATAGGATCACTGAGAGGGGGGGGGTGAATCAGTGATCTATCAATTAATACTTCTTCCTTTTATCTGAATCTTTACTTAAATGCTTATGTACTGAACTTGAATATCAATGCAAGTAAGATAAATATACACAACACATAACTTTGTAATCTTCTTGAAATATGTTTGGCGCCTTTAGATTAATATCAACAACTCATAACTCATCATGAATAAACACATGCATATCTTGAAGATAGGTGCAACTCAATAAACATGTTACATATGTCAGCCTTAAACAGTTATTCCTCCAGAACTATAACCATCAACAATAGAATTACATATCTTTACTAAAACTTCATATATGGGTCTGCGTGTATAAACATAGCATAATAAACATGTCAACAACATGTATTTATCCACGCAAGTCTTCATGTCATCATATGGATAAGTACATACAAAAGTACCGCTATGTATTATATGTTGTCATCAATGACAAACATACAATCAATCAACTATTCAGAATCAGATCTCCAACACCCACAACCTAGAAGTGATTCCCATGTTATACTAGATTTTTAGGCTCAAGCGCTTAGCGGGGTGCAAAATTTAGTGTATAAAAGTAACACCTAGCAATAATTACATATAGGTTATGCTCATAGAGGTGAAGTATCAATACTTCTTGGGAGGTCACCCATCCTAGTACTACTTTTTCTCAAGTGCACTTAACCAAAAAGTTTCATCCAAGGTTAAGCCCACATTGTCTATGATCCCATTCGCAACACCTTCACAAAGTATTGTGCCTTATGAACCATTCATGACAAGGCTTCTTAAGCTTATCATCTGATAAGTAGGGATATTTTCCCTAGCATGTCAAATTGTGATAATTCTATTATTTTCAATTGTGTAGTCTCCAAGTCAAAATCATTAACCCATGTTTCATGAGTAGTGGTTCGCAAGAACCCACCCCTCATGAGAATTAATGGAATAATTAGAAGTCATTAAATCTATTTAATTCTCATAGAAGTGAAGTACCATGACTATTTGGGAGGTAATCCATCCCTGTACTACTCTATTTTTGTGTTCTTAACCATAGAGTTTCCTTCAAACAAAGTGGGTTCTTGAGCCGGAGTAGTACTCGGATGGGTGACCTTGAAATAAGTCCCAGTGCTTCACCTCTATGAGAATGATCTAGATTCAATTATTGCTAAGTGTTCCATTCATTCTCATGAGAGATGGGCTCTTTTCAACCATTACTCATCTAACATGGGTTAATGAGTTTGAATAAAAACCTACATAGTTGAATCTTGATAGAAATATCACAATCTAAATTTCTCTCAAAAGTATCGCCTACTTATAAATTGATGAGATTAATGGGATTAATAATGAATAGTTCATAAGGCACAACACTTGCTAAGATCTTTACAAATGGGGTTGCAAGAAAAGTGGTCTTAACCTTGGAGGAAAATTTGTGGTTAAGTGCACTTGAGATGAAGTAGTACTGGGACATGGGTGACCTCCTAGGAAGTCTTGGTCCTTCACCTTTTTGAGCATCACCTAGATGTAATGAGTGCTAAGTGTTCTATTGATTCTCATGAGAGATAGCCTCTTGTGAATAATTCCACCATGTAGTTTTTTAGTCAAACTCACTAACACATGTTTCATGAGTAATGGCTCACAAGCACCCAATTGACTCAAAAACTACATAGTTTAATCCTTCACATCAAATTTGAGAATACACTTACATGGTATTATATTTCATAATTTCACTATTTTTTAATTCTAGAGTAGTCTCAATAGTATAACAGTACCTAAAAATCATTTATCATGAAGAAAATTCCTGATGGACTTCATTTATGTAAACACTATAATATTTTGTGAATTTTCTAGAGGAGGGAACATAGAATGGATATACAAATCCATATAGAACACTATCAAACATCTTTTACATGAAAAGGGTAGTTGTACAATATTCCTTTACACCTAGTATAGGCCACTCATTTTGAGCTAGAATTTTCAAAGAAGAAAATTGAGGCCTTAATTCTAGACTTGTTCTCTATGCTCAATTTGTATCTGATAGGACATGGGAACCTAACTATAATGTCCAACTACTTTGTGATATATTCAAGCCAAAAATGTACCTCTTTACCTCTATTTTAGAAAATTTTCTTTATAATACTCTACCATGATCTACTCATTTTCTTAAATTAATTCTATGTTCGATCGTACATGCTTTAGGACCTAGTTATCTTTTATTTGATCAATCAAGTAATAATTTACAACAAGGAATGAAATCCGAAGGAGAAAATGGAGTTGCTAGAATCTCTTTGAGTAAGGATAATTCAAAGAGGGTTCAGTGAAAGAGGGTTTGGTCCTAGTAAGATCACTAGTTTAAAATACTCCCTTTTCACCACTAAACATACATGAATTCTATAGATTTGATAATTAAGTCATTGTTCAAATTTTTACTATCACTCCTAATATAGGATCACTAAGAAATAAAAGGAAAATTTAACATTGAAGGAGGAGTTTATCCATATCATAATGCTTGATCAATGGGTTGAGATATTTTCGAAGCCAACATTTATACATGAATCTACTAAGAAGAGGAACCATCATAGAAAATAAGGAAGTAAGGATATCTAGGATCATTGTAGTTGATAAAATACAATTCATGATATCAAGTAGTAGTTTATTTAAAGTATACATTGTACAAAAATATTAATAAACATGATCAAATCATGACTCTTTTTAAATTATTGGATCTTTAGCTCATATATATCTATAGACATGTTTACATCCACTATAAAGTATACA
The DNA here is from genome assembly GCA_018584345.1 of Thuja plicata. NCBI lineage: Eukaryota > Viridiplantae > Streptophyta > Pinopsida > Cupressales > Cupressaceae > Thuja > Thuja plicata. Next base: position 1,037,419 of record MU224469.1, read on the forward strand.
TTTTAAATAATATATTTAGAATTGATTATTTAATTCCTAGTATTTGAAATTGTACAACCTAATAAGAATTTTTTCATTTATCAATCTAGTATTCTACGATTGTGTTGAGGAAATTTAGGACGGTCTATTGAAATATAGAACCAATTCTAATTTCAACAAGAAGTAAACTCAATAAAGAGGATAAAAAGCTCAGTGTTGACCCTTCCATACTTATAAGAATTGTTAGAATTTTTATGTATCTTGTTAGAAATTTTTCCTCCTACCTTCAATCCTAAGTGAAAACATAAGACCTAGATCATCGAATTTAACCTAGATCACAAATTCATTACTATACATAGATTGAAAGCAAGAAAATGAAACTCTACAAGGCATAAATGATTTCTTCACTTTGAGTTCCACAAGACTTAGGAGGGTGTTCCTATAACATAAATATGCTCACACAATAAAATTTTTACATTAAACATTTTGTAGATTTATAACTGTGTTCGATTCTTAGACAAATGTAATGAATATTAAGAATACACCACTATGACACATAATCTCATCATAATCTCTAACTTTCGTTAAGAATGGAAATAATTTACAACTTATACCAACAACATAAAAGTGAAATGATTTAAGATTAATGATTATGTTGTTCTCCAATAGTATTCCAACATGATCTAGACCAATGTTTATCCTAGAGGGAAATAGAGTTAAAAACTATAAGAAAGATTCAATTCTATAATAAAATTAAAACAATATCATAGGATTCAAACTAATGATAATGCTTAGCGTGTGTAATTTTTCCATACAATCAGATTATCATCAAATTTATACAAGATATCCATATTTCATATTCATCATTTCAAGCATATTTAACTCCTTTGAAAGAAAGCATATAAATTACAAATACACATCTATATGTAAGAGTGGTGAATATGAAATATCCTTTATATTTCATTCATGTAAAAATTTCATTACAGAGTAAAGACAATAATGCTAGTCATATCAGCATGTGTAATATTGTATCTATTGTATCACGTTACCTTATACACTTTATAATACTAATCTATACAACCCTAAGACGTAACACTATTTCTATTATGTGCTCTCTTAAATACAATACTTAGGAACTCTCTACAAATGACCTTGGAATCCCTTTTATAACTCAAGGGATGCAAATCCAGTTTCAAATCATTTACAAAATCATATCTTAATAGAAATTCTATCCCTAACTTATCTTAGTGATGTACATGAACTGGCGAGATATTCAAACTTTGATCTTATGGGAATAGAATCATCAACAATAAGAAAAATAACAAGATTGTTGAGCCATCATGTGATGTGTCCATCATAGACTACAGGTAGAAAAAATAAGAAAATTAGCTAGAACAAGACGAGGGTACCAATCTTAGCCTACCATCTTCAAGCTGGTTATTAGCTCTATTCTAACCATGTGGCACATTTGTGACATAACTGAGTCTAGAAAGATGTCCATGTAGATAAATACATAACAACCTTCAATTCTATTAATGGACTTGTCATCACAAAATAAAAAAACCAACAAAAATAAAAAATACAAATAGTGGACCTAAAATACAATCATTTAGTAATTTGTGTATTCTTTCTATTGATAAAATTATCCCATTTCTTCACTTCATTTTCACCGGGCTAACAAAACTCTTTCAGATTTTCCATTTGGGAAACAAATTCCCTCCATTTCACATCTATTATGGCTCAGGAATCTGAAATAAAAATTTTAAAATCAGTAATCATACTCTCAGTACTTGGGAAAAGAAGACTGAACTCACTTTTCCATAGCTCTATTATTTTCATGTCTTTATTTGCATCTAAGATATGAGGAACCAGGGAATGTTGAAGACTTGCAAATGGTTGCAACTAGCCACTTGTCAATATATTATTTCCATAAAAAAATAGCAGCAATGTATTTACAACATTCACCTTTTCCTTAGTCTCCATGATAATTGGGGGAAAACCATCCCTATATTGTGCGACAACGTCCAATTGAATTATAAGAATATACTTTTCAGACCATTGTGTGAACCACGTCTAAGGAAGAAATGAACTCATTGTTGGATTTTCAAATCAGATTGCCCTGAGCCTTTATGATGATAAAGTTAAATCTGATTTTTTTTGTGTACCTTTTGCAGATATGTTTAAATCAAATTTCTTTTCTTGTGGACTTTAAGAGATAAGTTCAAATCAGAATTTTAAAATCTAATTCTATCTTTGGACAACAATTTCTCTATAAAGAGAAGAATATCTTTATTCTTCAAGAGACGTGTAAGAAGTAGATTATTTTGTATGCAGCAGAAAATAGTTTTCTTTTTGTAAGTGCTTTGTTTTATCAGAGAAGTGTTTTGCAACAACATAGTTTACAATTGATTATCTTGTTAAGTAGTGATTGCTTCAAGACATTTTGTATGTAGCCCCAATTGATGCAAGTTTAATTTATTGTAGAAGTTATTTTCCAAATTAATAGAAGCAAGAGAAGCTTGCATATCTCAAATTTTGTTTGTGTTTATGATCTGCCCTATTTTTGGGGATTGTAGTTGTTTTCTAATTATATAGCATTTATTTTCTATGTGAATTTCTAGAATATAGAGTGAGTCTATATTATTTACATGGTATCAGAGCTGATTGACCCTCAATCCTTGTGATTTTGGGCTTTTTTTTCATGGGTAATTTTTTTTTTTGCACATGAGACATGGCTAGAGATGTAGGAAAGAGTTGGTAGAAGCCATCATCCTTTAATGGAGAAAATTATGATGTTTGGGCAAAGAATATAAAGGTCATCATGGTTGCAAATGATTTATGGGAGCTTGTGGTCAATGGACTTGTGGATGTGACTGACCCAGCTCTCTTTTCTGCCCTCACAAACAATCAGAAGACTTAATTGAAGGAGTCAAGGAGGAAAGATGCAAAAATTTTGAGCTTGATTGAAACTCCCTTGACAGAGGCAATCTTTCCGAGAATAGTAGCAGTTGATTATTCCAAAGAATCTTGGGATATCCTTAATATAATTTTTAAAGGGACTGAAAAAGTTGGTGTGGTGAAGCTCCAAATGCTTTTAAGAGAATTTGAGACTTTTCTCATGAAGGACAATGAATCCATTTCAGATTTCAGCTCAAGACTCTCTGGTTTGATAAACCAGTTGAGAACCAATGGAGAAACCATGGAGGAGAAAATAATGGTAGAGAAATTTGGAGAAGTCTTCCCTAAAAATTTGATACTCTAGTTATTTCCATTGGAGAGGGAAAAGATCTCTCAACATTGATTTTTGATGATTTAATGAGTTCTTTCCAAACCCTTGAGCATCGCATAAATAAATCAACAAAGTCTTCTCAAGAGAAAGCTTTTAGAGCTCAATCTAATGCAAGAGGCAGGAGGAGAGGAAGAAACAACTCTTGAAGAGGATCAAGAGGAATAGGTTGTGGCAACTCTGGACAACAAAATGTTGGAGGATAAAGCTCAGAATGAGCAGCCACGAATGAGGGAGCTAGCAGCTTTCAAAATAATTCTAGAGGAGGCAAGAAGAACAATAGCTCAAACAAGAGCAATATTGAGTGCTATTATTGCCATAAATTTGGGCATTATGCAAGTGAATGCTGGAAGAAGCAAAGTGATTAGTCAAAGAAAAGTGATAATGTGGCTGATGTTAAAGTGGGTCATGGAAATAATCCCACAGCCTTCATCATGTGCAATATTGGTGAAGAAGGCAGCCCCGAAGTCTGGTATTTGGACAGTCGTTGTACTAACCACATGAGTGGTAATGAATGTCTTTTTTCTTTCATTGATAAATATATAAAGTCTGAAATTAGAATGGGGAACAATGCAATTGTTCTAGTTGTGGGAAAAGGATCTATTATGATCTGCACCAAGCAAGGTGAGAAACAAGAAATTCAAAATATTTATTTTGTCCCAGGTACAAAGCACAATTTGATGAGTGTTGGACAACTTATTCAAAATGGATATAAAGTGTTGATGGAGAATGACCAATGTGTCATTTATGAGAAGGATTAGAGTAATAAAATTATTGCAGAAATCCAAATGACAAAGGATGAAATGTTTTCATTGAAGGTAGAGATGTGTTTCTCTTCAATTTCAGCAGCTACATCTCCCAAGAAAGCATGTACAACAGTACAACAATCAACCTTCAAGTGCATGATTGAAGACACATCCAAACTATGGCATTTAAGGTATGGACATCTTGGCTATGCTCATTTAAGTTTATTGTCCAAGATAAAAATGGTAGATGATTTGACATGTATTAAAGAGTTTAGTAGCAAGTGTGAGGCTTGTATATTGGGTAAGCAACATAGGCTGACTTTTAATTTTGGAAACTCTAGAAGGGAAAGAGCACCATTAGAGTTGGTGCATACTGATTTAGTTTTCCCTATACAAATCACTTCCATTGGGGGTAGTACTTATTTTATGACCTTCATATATGATTTCAGCCGTAGAAAATGGGTGTATTTTATACAAAATAAATCTGAAGCTTTTAATAAGTTTTTAAAATTTAAAGCCTAGGCTGAAAAAAGAAAGTGGACACAATCTAAAAGTCTTAAGGTTAGACAGAGGGGCAGAATATACCTCCAATATTTTTGTAAAGTTTCGCAGGCAGAATGACATAAAGAAGGAGCTAACAACCAGTTATACTCCGCAACCAAATAGAGTGGCTGAAAGAATGAATAGGACCATCATTGAGATGGCAAGAAGTATGATGAAATAAAAAGGACTCCCAATTGAATATTGTGGAGAGGCTATAGCAACAGCTATTTATTTGATAAATAGAAGCCCTACAAATGCAGACTGTGACAAGATTCCATTAGAAGCATGGGAAAATCATAGATGGACGGTTGAACTCTTGAGAGTGTTTGGATGTGTAGCATATGCACATGTGCCAAAGGAGAAAAGAAAAAATTTTGATGACAAGGGTGTGAAGTGTATCTTTGTGGGATATAGTCTTGATTCAAAGCCATATATATTGTATAACCCAGTCACCAAAAAGTTCATCATTTCAAGAGACATGGAGTTCATTGAGAATGAGTCACGAGATGGCTTGGTGGACACATCTTCAAGAAATTCAAGTAAAGTGCCTATTATTGTTGAAGATGATGACATTTATGATTAGAAAGATGATATAACAATAGATATAGAAGGCTCAAGATGGATGCAGATTGGACCTGCAGAGACTAGCAGCAGCAATACTGAGAGTTGTGATCCCACTCTCGCCTCCCTAGTGCCAAGAAAGACCCAGAGTCTAAGGGAGATTTACCAAGATGAAAGGCATGAAATTGAATTTAAAGAAAACATCAATTTTGTGTTATTTTCTCATAATGATCTAATTTATTTTGAAGATGTTGAAAATGAAGAAAAATGGTGTAAGGCCATGGATGAGGAAATAGATGCAATAAAAATAAATGAAACTTGGGAGCTAACTAATTTACCCCCCAACAAGACAGTTATTGGGGTTAAATGGGTCTACAAGATCAAGAGCAATGCTAAAGGAAAAGTAGATACGCATAAGGCTCGATTGGTGGTCAAGGGGTACAAAAAATAGTTTGGTAGAGACTATGATGAAACGTATGCCCTAGTTGCAAGAATGGAAACTATGTGTGCTGTCATGGAAATTGTAGCCCAACACAAATGGAAGGTATATCAAATGGATGTGAAATCCGCCTTCTTGAATAGAGTATTAAAAGAAGAGGTTTATGTGGAGCATCCACCTAGTTATGAAGTTCTGGGTCATGAAGATAAAGTGTATAGGTTGAAGAAGGCTCTTTATGGGTTTAAGCAAGCTCCACGAGTATGGTATAGCAGAATTGACTCATATTTGATGAGCAATGGTTTTTTCCAAAGCGATGGTGAGCGCACTCTTTACATCAAGGCAAAAAATGGCAATGTTTTAATTGTTGTCTTGTATGTTGATGATTTAGTCTTTACTGGGGATAATGATTTCCTCATTTCTGATTTTAAAGAGGCCATGAAAAGAGAGTTTGAAATGTTATACTTAGGTCTCTTGAGATATTTTCTAGGCATAGAAGTAAAACAAATGCATGATGGTATTTTTTTCTTCCAAGAAATATATGCAAATCAGATCTTGGAGAGATTTAGAATGAAAAGTCGCAAGCCTGACCCAACACTAACTACAGTAGGTTTAAAATTAAGAAAGAATGATTGCAGAAGCAATGTGAATTTGACTTTGTTTAAAATCTTGGTTGGAAGTTTGATGTATTTAATAGCTACTAGGATGGATATTATGCATGCAGTAAATTTGATTTCAAGATTTATGGAAATTCCAAAGGAATCCCATTGGAAAGAGGGAAAGAGAATCCTAAGGTATGTGAATAGAACCAAGGGATATGGTATTTGTATATTATAGAAAATGATTCTTGATTGATTGGTTACAAAGATAGTGGTTGGGAAGGGAGTTTGGATGATAGGAAGAGAACTTCAAGATATGTCTTCCACATGGGTTTAGGTGTAATCTCATGGGCTTCTAAGAAGCAAACCATAGTTTCTATATTTACAATAGAGGTTGTATATATAGCAGTAAACACAACAACATGTCAAGCTATTTGGCTGAGAAGGATTTTGATAGATTTGAAGGAAAAATAAGAGGATGGAACCACAATATTTTGTGACAATATTTCCTCAATAGCTTTGTCAAAAAATATTGTGTTTCATGGAAGAAGAAAGCTCATTGAAATTAGGTATCATTTTATTAGAGAATTAGTTGAGAATGGTGAAATAAAAATGGAGTTTTGCAGGTCTGAGCAGCAGCTAGCAGACATTTTCACCAAGCCATTGGGCATGAAAGTTTTGAATGCGTAAGGAGAAATATGGGCATATTCATTTTGGATCAAGGATGATCATGATTGTCAGCTTAGGACAAAGGGGGAGTGTTGGATTTTCAAATCAGATTTCCCCTAGCCTTTATGATTGATAAAGTCAAATCTAATTTTTTTGTGGACTTTTTTGTAGATATGTTTAAATTAGATTTCTTTTCTTGTGGACTTTAAGAGATAAGTTCAAATCAGATTTTTGAAATTTGATTCTGTCTTTGGACATTAATTTTTGTATAAAGAGAAGAATGTCTTTATTCTTCAAGAGACATGTAAGAAGTAGTTTATTTTTGTATGAAGCAAAAAATAGTTTTGTTTTTGTAAGTGCTCTATTTTATTAGAGAAGTTTTTTGCAATAGTAGTTGTAATCGATTATCTTGTTAAGCAGCGATTGCTTCAAGATATTTTCTATGCAGACCCAATTGCTGCAATTTTAGTTTATTGTAGAAGTTTTTTTCCAAATTAATAGAAGCAAGAGAAGCTTGCATATCTCAAGTCTTGTTCGTCTTTATGATCTGCCCTATTTTTGGGGTTTTTAGTTGTTTTTTGATTACAGATGATTTGTTTTCTGTGTGAGTTTCTAGAATATAGAGTGAGTCTATATTCTTTATGCTCATCACATATTTTGTTAAATTGAATTAGATACATTTAAGAATCATAAACAACATTAATATTGGTCTTAAACTTATCAAACCAATGTTCAAGGAAGTATATGAGAGTGTCCACCCTTTTTCTTTTGTACTTCCTCGTCCAAGTCTTCAATTTTTCCAGTATATTCATCCAACCTCTCCTGAACATCTTGAGGCACAACCACCTCACCTACAACTGGCCAATTATTATTAGGTTCCGTAGCTTGAAGGTGGAAAAATATTGAAATATATATCTATAATGTTTCCTTTAGCTCTGTATATTCAATTAGGATCTCCTCATACTTCTTGAACATAGCAATAAAATCACAATACATTTCCTTATTCCTTTTATCTCTATCATATGACACTACCTTTTTCTATTGCCAAATGAAAAAGCATATAAGAAATCTCAACTACAGAAGTAATCTAAATAGTTTTCATGATGACATCCCCTCTTCTCTCCTCTCCAATATTTATCACTTGATGTTTATGAGTAGCTAGGTCTAATGCCCAAATAGCCAGAGTCTTTGATTTAGGATCAAAACTAGATCCTCTAAAGAAATCACCAAATTCATATTCTAAGGAGAAAACATGATCATTATAATTTCTTATCTAATCAATGGTGAAATTTTAGTGAAGGTCTTATCCTGGTAGTAATAACATTCCATTGTCCAGAATAAAGTTTCTAGCTTCTTCAATAGTCAATTTAATTGCGTCTGAATCAAATTACTGCAAAGTATATAGTTTAAGTATGTGTTGTTAATTTTAGCTAGAGGCTTCCCCTTCCAAATCCATTAATTTTTTCAATTCCCCATCCTTCAACTTTACCATGAAACTCTTAAATTCCTCAATATATATGAAATCATCATCATCGATAGGTTTTTGAGTAATTATTTTCCTATCATCAATCAACTTTCACAATGCTTTATCTCTATATAACTCGATTCCATCACCACGCCTTTCTTTGAGCTTTCCTCTAAGCCTCTTTCTTCATTGATCAACCTCATGATCATGCATATCATAAAAATAATCATATGTTTATTCATCAGTTTAGGGTTTGACCCTTTCCCTCTTCAAAGGTGGTTGCTTGGTAGAAGAAGAGTTAGAATCATCCTCCAAACTAGAGGATACAATTAGCTTATACTTTTATTGTGGTGAAACAACTAGTGGATTTTGAATTTGATCCATAAATGCATCATAGTTGCTCATCATTTTGTCTATCCTCTTAAGAGGAGGCAAGTATGGGTAAAATAGAAGAAAATTACTATCCACAATTAATCTCATTTCACACATTGTTAGATTTCTCCATTTTTTGCTGTATTCCTTAACCTATGGTTTGAAATAAAAATTCATTTCTATATCCTCCTCTTCAAGTTGTTCATATGGAGGAACCTTCACCCAACTTATCATTTTTTAGAAGGTTTTCATGATGAAACGCCTTGCATTATAGAATCTACGAGGGACAATATCCATTTTATGTTGTATTAGAAATGTGTTAAGCTCTTCAACCATTTTATTTCCAATGGAAAAATATAAAATCTTAATTAATCAAGGCACAAGGGTGACCCTCCTCTTGTCTGGAAAATATTCTTTTTCAACTAATAACAATTGCTAGAAAAATTCTATTATAGAAACCTTGTCAAAAAAGAAAATTGGTAATACATGGGGTGGTTGTGGATAACCATACACTCTAAACACTATGAAGTCATCACTAATAATCACCATAATTATTATTATATGGCCAATTAGAAACGTTAGCAGTTGGCTCAACAATATTCTGATCTAGAGGCCCAACCTATTTCTCCCCTTACAGTCCAGAAGATTCATTATGGGTGCAAGTATCCAATTTTGAAAATGAACAAAACTAGGAGTTGGTTGATTCATATCCCAGATTCCTGTCCACTATTGGAGTGGCATTTTTTAACTCAAATTGGTCAACGCTTTCCAAAAAGAGCCTTTTGTCTATGCTATCAACATTGAAATACAGGTTGGGGTGACATAATATAGAATAATTCTTGAACTTGATTTGGGCCCTGGGGTTAGATGGCAATTAAACCCTCATGCAAATATTTTACTAGGTACCCCTAAAAATAATAATCTATATTGACCTCAAGTTGAATAGCCATACACATACACATTAGCTCAATTGGGACTTTGTTTCCAACATCAAAACCTACAACTTTGTAAAACCTGTGCATTGTATACACAAAATAATGCTAGAATCATTAAGGTCAAAGGATCCCTATAGATTGTCTGGAATAGGAATCAATTTTTTGTCGAGGTTCGTGGGCATAAATCTAGGTACCACCCTTTTCCTTAGAACTCGCTTGTACGCTTGATAATTCTTGCTTTCCCACTTGAAATCTATTTATCTACACGTTACACCTGTGATACCAAAGGCCTCTGTTAAAATCTTTATATCAATTATCAAAGGGATTTCTGGTCCACTCTCCTAATGACTTTGGTAGACGGGTAATCCAGACGAGCCCATTCCCTGAGGAATTATATGTCAACAAAGACATTAGGTACTATCAGTTTAGCTAGATTCATATCCCAAGGATTACACATTAGTGGATTTTTATCTCTATTGTTGATGAAATAGTAAAATAGTTCCCATCCCGACAAAGGATTACTGCGGTTTTGACACATATGAAAATTATCATTCTACCCATGCTCATTTGCAAATTGAGCATGTGATATTCTAGGCAGTAACAAGAGGATAAATGGCCAGACGAGTCCATTCCCTGAGGAATTATATGTCAACAAAGACATTAGGTACTATCAATTTAGCTAGATTCATATCCAAAGGATTAGACATTAGTGGATTTTTATCTCTATTATTGATGAAATAGTAAAATAGTTCCCATCTCGACAAAGGATTACTGGGGTTTTGACACATATGACAATTATCATTCTACCCATGCTCATTTGCAAATTGAGCATGTGATAGTCTAGGCAGTAATGAGAGGATAAATGGCCATCTTATATGGTCATAGGATTTATCAAAATTAAATTTGAGTATTAAGGCATCTTGGGCAATTTTTTTTTTTTTTACCCAATTCAATATATTCTTATACAAGGATTAAGTTGTCTAGAGTAAATCTTCTACGAAGGAAACTAGTTTTGTTAATTCTAATTAATTCTTGTATGATTTGATTCTTTTGGCTAAATATTTAGCTATGACCTTCTAAAAGGTATTGAGTAAGATGATTGGATGCCACCACTTCACCAAATCTTCTAGTTTCCCTTAGGGGATAAGTTTGATAATGCCTCAATTAATATAGCTCCTAAGAACCTAGCTTCAATACCCTCTAGGTATACATTATAGAAATGATCACCAATATGAGGCTAAAGTGTGTGATAGAAATCAACGGAAAGGTTATCCATGCCTAGGCTCTTCTTTAAGGCTGAGTTTTCATCCCTAATGTAAGGCTAAACTGTGTGATAAAAGCCAACTAGAATGTCATCCATGCACAAGCTCTTCTTTAAGGCCGAATTGCACATTGCACTTCTTTATTATGCTAGGTTTTGCTGGATGCTTTTTTTTTGTTTTAAAGATTTATTTGACATGACTGAAAATAACAAGTCACAATAAAGAGAGATTAGACTCCAGCAAGGTTCTCGACATTAGAGTCTTGTCGAAAATTGATTGCAATTTTGTAATCTCGACAAACAACACAACGATTATATTATATTATATAATATATTGACCATTCTTACATTTTTCATGTTAAGAAGATTGATATGAAATTCCATCTGAATCTACTAATTTGGGCCACTTTAATAAGCATTGTACCTCATATAAGCAATGAAATTACATGTACACTACCGTGTGCATCTAAGAAATTTGTTCAATTGTAGTCTATTTTCTTTAGAAAGCCCTTGTACCTAGCTTGGAAAGTTATCAAGTCACCAAAATTCCATTAGAAGATGACAAAGGTGAAGCCAAACAATAATCTTGAAAGGGATCTCTTAGATAAAAAAAACAATGTACCACGATTTAATGAACAACTTAGATTGAATATGAAAATAATAAGTCCCTTTAAATCGAAAAATTTGATCATCCAAACGTAAGAAGAAACTGAAAAAACCATTTACCGCTATAATCACCCCATCTCCTTGTGGCTACTAGCCCAGTAGGCTCTTATACACACATCTCTATATGAAACATGCTAAAAATAACACAGAGCATCTTCAACAATAATCTTATCTTAGAATTAATGATCACCATAGGACAAGGATCACTCTTTTAAAGACAATCCTTAGACTGTTGAAGAGAATCAATAAGTCTATCAGATTGAAATTATAACCCTTTTTTATTACGCCTCATCCTGAACTGGTAACGTCTACCTAGCCATACACTTAGCACACCATACAAAACACACACAGCTATCCTTTTCTTGGAAAAGCCATTTATACGATATACTAAATATGTGACTAAATAACTAACACCTCCTCGATCATGAAAAAAGAGAATCATAAACAACAAAATCAAAACCCTATCGAGTGTCACAGAGAAAGTCCCAATCATGTCAGCCACTTTAATGATAATTTTACCTAGAGTCCAAAGCATGTCAGACAGATTTAATGGGATCTGTATGTAGTTTCAGCACGAACCTCCACGATCATCTTGCGCGAACAAGGAAAATTGTATACTAAACATCATGGAAGTAGAGAGCACTTCTTCAGTTATTGTGAGCGTAGAGAGGAATCTTCAGTCAGAATGGTTAAGCATATGTTAACTTGATATCTTTGTGCCGTGTCGAAGATGGAAAATAAATACCAACAGTTAAACTAAAGAAGGTAAATTTGCAAACTTTAGTCTATATTCATTAGCGAGAGCCCGTATCTAGAATTCCATTTATTTCATTCACATAAATGAACGCCGTAATGAGGTAGGCAAAGTCTGATCGAGCGTAATGATTCCACCTCCACGAGCATCTTGCTCGGACAAGGAAAGCACAAAGCATGCAATTCACTTCATTTGTTAAATTGTGGGGAGGACATTTTCAAGACTAAACATTGCAAAATATGAACACTAAAGAGATCGAAATGTCTAATAAAGATCTGAGAGTTGTTGAAGTCGAGATAAGGCCTTGCGTTATGCTGAAGATGGAAAGTATGAAGAACAAAGAGAAGGAAATATTTGATGAAGCTTCGTGGATTGCTGAAGTGTCAAGTTTAGAGAGGGAAATCGTCAGCAGACATATCCGGTAATGGCCTCATTCAAACCGTTCCAAAGTCTCTCTTGAGCGAAAAGACTAAGGTGTTCTATGTTCCTCAAGTAATCTCCTTCGGTCCTTATCATTTCCGAAAAGAATATGTACGAGATGATGACACGGAACCGCTTAAGTCAGATGTGGCGAGGAAAATGCACCATAAAATGATCAGAAATAGTGTGGCTCGTGATTCAAATTCTGTTGTTGAAGAGTTTAAATCGAAAGCGATCCAGGACGAGATAATGGAAAGCTATGCTAACGAGTTCAAACTCAGTGAAGAAGTGTGTGCGTGGATGATGGTGAGGGATGCGTGTTTTGTTCTAGAAGTCCTCGACAGATTCGGAGGAAAGAGGAAAGAGTGCAGTTTTTCATCGACAGTATTCTCGGCAGGAAACGATATCATCCTCTGTTTACAGAAATTGTGAAAGACATGCTCAAGATGGAAAATCAACTACCATTCTGGGTTTTGAAAAAGATGAGGTTTGCAATTGAGGGATTAAATGATGGTGTCTGGTTTGAGTCGGCACTAAATAATATATCCCCCATCAAAGTAGCAGAAGGGAAGAATCGAGAATACAACAAAAATTCCCATATCTTGCAATTGCTTCATGACTACATTGTTGACAGCCCGGTCACCAGCTTCTCCAATCAACAGTCGCTTGGCTGTGGGATTAACTTTCACAAAATTAAGCTTAGGAGCATTCCTATAAAATGGCTTTTTGCACTGATTTTCTTTCCAGTTTTTGTCATATTGTTCATACTGGGGATCATATTTGTCATTTTGCACTATATTAAGAACCACATATTTGACATTTTGTACTCTATTATGAACTGCTTATCCCCTACAGAAGAGGAGACCTTAGAACATGTTCCATCTATAGGGGAGCTGAGAAGGGGAGGAATGAAATTCAAGAAATTGGAGGGTGGTATTAGTCAAATTAAGTTTGACAAGAAGAATTCCACGATGTATTTGCCCCAGTTCAAGGTAGATAACAGATGAGAAGTGATACTCACGAACCTGATTACTCTGGAAATCTGCTCCCAAGAAGAGCAGAAACCCATAACAAGATATGTCATTCTAATGAACGATCTGGTTGACACAACTCAGTATGTGGGTTTTTTGAGACGTGATGACATCATCACCGGCAAGCTTGGTAGTGATGGCGAGATCGCTAAGCTTTGGAATTCTATGGTGACGCCCACGGAAATTCCCAGGTACGTATCTATTGATGAAGCTCCTGAATCTATTAACCATTACCATAAAAGGAGGCAGAAACGTCTGGCTTTTCTTAGACATCGTCGTCTATGGGGTGACTTTATTGGGCTGCTGTTAGAGTTTATCACGACTTATGGTTCCAGGCCATGGTGGTTCTTCTCTGCTTTGATCGTACTTGTAATTGTAGTGTTAACAGCTGTACAAGTATTTTGCCTTTTTAAATCTTGTCCACACAAATAGACACTTAGCCTTCTAGTGCTAATAAACTTGCATTACTTGGTGTTTCAAATTGCATTATTTTGTAAAGAATTACTGTGGTAGCTCATGGAATAATGATGATGATCATCTAATTGTTAGTTAATATTCCTTTGTAAAGTTTATGTCTATTAATTAGCCGATAGGCTTCTCTTGGGGAGAAACTTCCAATCGGAGAAGTGTCTCACACTAAAATTGCGGCAACAGAAGTTTTCTCGATAAAATATTCCGACACGTTCCCTCTGACATTTTTGATACTGGACTCTAGGATTCCCCAATTTTAACAGACTAGCCTCGAATACCTTTCTGACAAGGCACTGGCTGAAATTTCCCTGGCAGTTTCGTCACAAATACCTCCACCTAACCGCCTGGGGCTCCCTCTGAAACCAGAACAGAAAAACAAACAGTGTCAAAGAGTTAATTCTTAAGCAAAAAGAAATAATTTAAAACACAATTGCATTTCTTATTCGCATGTAGCAAAATTGACAATGGAAATAAAATAATCGCCATTACGTCACTGACTCGAGCAATAACAAGAAATATCGAGCCTGCAAGAGAAAATAAACTAGAAATCAAGCAAGATTTGCATTCCGGTATCCCCTCTCAAAGGAAGAAAAAGGCTAGAGAAAACTTTGACTGTTGGACAGCTATAAAAGGAACATTAATGGCTTGTTTATTCGACATATGAATTAAGGACAGACGGACCTGACATTCCAGTAGACATAGGAAGCGCGGCCGATAAATCTGAATCCAAGAGATATCCTTGCATTCTCCTCTTCATAATTACTTTGCGTTACAACTTTGGCCTTTTCATTCTTCGCAGGCAGAGTACCAAAAATATCAGAAGTGAAGGCTCGATAGGGGTTGTTTCTTCCTTGAGTTTTTATTTAAAATTATTCACAACACGATCATTCTCTCCTACCACCACAATCTTGTATGCTCAGTCTTTTTGAAGATTCAAGCTTACTTTATGTATAAACCAAATCTTATTATGGGCGACAAACTTTTCACTAATTTCCTAACATTGTCATAAATGTTCACTGCCCTGCACTCTCCAATTAAATTCTCTAGACAAAACAAATTCCAACTAGTTCTAACAAGAATTTGTCTATGTAGAGGAGGAGCAACTCGTCTAATCGCTTTAGCTTCACTTATAGTTCTACACCATTGCACTGTGAATTCAAAATTTGTAGCTCTATAAATTGCTAATCTTTTTCCCAAATGTGATGAGATTATTTCTCATACATTTCATCTTCAATATCATCATAATTATTTTTCCCTTTGATATTATGTCAATTGAGGGGGAAATAAAAGAGAGAATCGTAACATTAGCAGTGCCTATGATGGTGCCCGCAACAGTTGTAGGTAATGCCATTTGAGCTTGATGCTTCCATTTCCCTGTAACAACGATATTTTCATATTGGTTTTATTAATTTATTTTGGACTTTGATTATTTTCCTGTTTTCTGACGGAAATGTGTTTGTGATTTGCAGGGTTTTGAAATTTGACAGCATTTTAGGGAAGAAGCAAAGGAATTGAGTGCAGATGAAAAGAGGTCGTGAAGAAAGAGAAGTGGAGGACTAGGGTTTGCAGTGGAATTTGACAGTTGACATTGCTATGAAAATTTGATTTGTAGTTGAAATTTTTTTAAATCTTTTCATTATTAATATTTCTTTCCCAGCGACTCTTCCCTTGTTTGCACAATAGATACTTCTACCTATTGAGCTGTAATAACTATACTCAAATCAATTTTTATTATTGTTATTGATATTTTTCCCTTTATTTCGTTTATGTTTTTAAGTTTCCTTGTTTTAATTCTGTTCCAAATAGACCATAAGAATCCTTTGTTCCTCTGTTTGAGGGTGACCAAAGGGCGAAATGTCTATCTAGCAGAAAAAATGGAGATTTATTTATTTTTAATTATTTAATTATTATCAGCTACTTGTATTCTGATTTCAATTTAATTATTCAATAAAAAATAAATGTCTAATTATAGACATTCTGTTTGTTGGATTAGCATCGACAACCAAAGGGTACGATAAGTAACAGGTACTAAAGATCATTTTAAATGAATAGTATAGGTAAAGATTATTTTAAACGAATAGTATAGGTAGTTATGAGTTTTCTAGATTATTCCTTTGATTTATTTCCAAGGCAAGATGTGTCAAATATTTAAGACAATAACCATGCCATATATTCCAAGGGAATATTTTTTATATCTATATCTCTTCATTTAGGCTTATGAATCGAATTCATCACTTAGTTTGATTTAGAAAATATAAGTATTGATTCTTTAAGATTTAAAATTAGATAGGAATAGTCATTTATAGTCATTTATTAGCTAATGATTAGCTAAGTATTAAGCTATATTAGTTAGGTATGGATGGGATTTGGTTTATAAATTAAATGTTTATAAAATTAATTGATAGAATCTAGCTTACTAGACAAGGTAGATAAAATCTTAGGAAATTAAATTGATTAATTTTAATTTCTTAGTTAGTTAATTAAATTAATGTTATTTTGTTAACTTAAATGTAGATTAAATTAATTAATTAACTAATGTTAATTTTTTATTTATTTATTTTTTGTTAGAATTAATCTTATAAGATGGAAATTTAAAAATTAAGTCAATAAATTATTTTGAGCTTAGATCACATAGGAGATTTAAGTTAACATTTAGAAAGTGGTTAAGTTAAAATTTAGAAAGTGGACTGAAATTAATTTTATATTAGTTTATTTTGAAATTATGAATTAATTTTGATGTATTTAAAATTTGTTTATTGGTTCATGATTGGATCTTATTAGTTTAGGAAAAAAATTTCTAGGTAATTAGATGCAATAGTTAATGCATACCTTTGGTTAGAAATTTCAATGTTCGTTGGTAATATTGTCTTATAAATAATGTTAGAAAGAAAAGTTTCATTTCGTATAGAGATATTAGATAAGAACATTTAGTTATATTGTTAAATAATATTATGTTATTTTGAGTCATTCAAATTAGGTAGGTTAGCAAGATTTTCTTATGTTTAAATCCATTCACCTTATAGTTTGAAGTTTATTAGGATGTAGTTTGTACTCAAAGATGGCTTTTGTTTGATATCTACATTTTTTATCCTTATTTGAATTATTGTTCTCTTGTAACATGATTCCCCATTTTTAGCAATCACATAGATAAATTTGTAGATAGAGACAACCATTTCATTATTATTTTTTATCTCACCAGGTGATTTATATGGTAGGAAAGATTTAAGTTAACATTGAAATTGATGCTTTAGGCTAGGCACACCTTCTGTAATGTTCCTTTTTTCTTAACTTAATCTACCAAACCAATTGTGGCCACTATTTTATAATTTGAGATCAAAATGATATTTCATATTTATCGATTAGAGTGAGGTTTAATGTGCCTAGAGGTCAACATAAATCATTTATAGTATATTCTTGTTGCATTGAGTGACTTCACACAAGATTTAGTGAGTGTATTCCTTAGTTGTGAATGTATAGTCAATTTGTAAGCATTGGAACTAATTAGGTTATTTGATCCATTTACTTTATTATTCTATTTTTAGTTTTAAGGATCCATGTTTTTGCATTCTCAAGCTAATCACTTAGGTCAAGAGGGCATCATCATCTTCATCCATCATGTTCCTCACCTTAAAATGAATAGGTTGTGCTTCTTTATATACTATTGCTTTCTTTTGGGAGTCATCCATCCATTTTATGAAAGATAAATGGTCATTTTTAATTTATTCTAATAATTCGATTTGGCCCATTCCAATACTAATGTATCTTATTTGCACATGTCAAATCATTCTCTCTCATATATTAATTTACACATTTCCTATCGGCTAACCCTTGCACCTCTTTTGGTGCAAGCGCTAGTTTATGTTTAATTGATTTGCTTCTCTGTTTAGTGAACTTCATTTAGAAACGTTTCCGAATTGTAGATTAGAAAATTTATAAGAAATTTGAGGTAGCAGATTTTTTTATACTCTAAGTATGTTTTTTTTTTTTTGCATTCTTGATGATATAGAAAGTGAAAAAGGTTTTTCTTTTTCCAAATTTTTCAATAGGTTCTTCTTTTTAAACTTGTCAATTGTAAATATTTGGGAGTTTCATGAAAAATATTTTAAGTTTGTAATTGAGTTCATTGCAGTTGAGAAAGTTAAATCAAGATGTTATATTATTTTAGCTTTCAAATGTTGTTTTAGTTGGACATTGAAAGGGTAGCAAGTCAAGTAGACTTAACCTTGGATGAAACTTCATTATTAAGTACTGTTGAGTTGGAGTAGTACTCAGATGGGTGAGCTCCGAGAAAGGTCTAATGCTTCACCTTTGTGAACAAGTTCTAAGTGTACCACTCATTCTGACTAGAGATGATTTCTTGTAAACCATAACTCAATGAAACATGGATCAATGAATTTGACTCAAAAATTATATAATAGATTTCATGAGCTAATATATTCCATGATAACTATTTAAAATATCTTTAAAAATCTAAGATTAATAGTCAAATTAACAACTTTGACAACCATTTTATTTAGGAAAAGACGTCAGTCTTTCCTAATAGAAAATATTAAGATATACTCGAGATGGAAAATCAACTACCATTATGGGCTTTAGATAAAATTAGGCTCAACATTGTGCGATCAAATGAAGATAAATGATGTGAGTGGGCACTAAATAATTTACCCCCTATTAAAGTAGGGAAAGAGAGGAATTGAAAATACAAGAAACAATCGCATGCCTTGCAATTGCTTCATGACTAGTACATTGTTGACAGGAAAGTCGCTGCCTCCGCCAATCTCCAGGATGCTAGTCTTGGGATTAGTTAATGAAAGAATAAGGAAGTGAACTGTTACACATTAATGCCAAGAAACATTAGTATAAGATGGCTATTTGCACTAATTTTGTTTCCAGTTTTTGTCATGTTGTTCATTTTGGGGATCCTATTTGTAAGTTTGCATTATTTTAAGAACCACATATTCGACATTTGGTAATCTATTAATAACTGCCTATCACGTAGAGAAGAGGAGACAGAAAAACATGTTTCATCTATCGCGAAGTTAAGAAGGGTAAGAATTGAAGTCAAGGGTGGATTTAGTCAAGTGAAGCTCAGCAAGAATATTTCTACACTATATTTGCCTGAGTTCAAAGTAAATAACAGATCGCAGGTGATACTCAAAAAGCTGATTTTCATATAAATCTCCTCCCAAGAAGAACAGAATCCCATTACACAGTATGCCATTCTAATGAACGGCTTGATTGACACCAGTCAGGACATGGGGTTTCTTGAGACAGGACATCTTGACAGACAAGCTTGGAAATGACAAAGAGATCGCTCAGCTCTGGAATTCTATGATGACGCCCATGTACATATCTATTAACGAAAGTTGCTAAATCCATAAAAGATTGCCACAAAAGGTGGTAGAAAGGTCTGGCTATTCTTGAACAAATCCAGCTATAGGGTACTTTTACTGGGCTGCTGTTAGAAATTATCATGGCTTACTATACAAGTTCATGTGGCTTATCTCTGGTTTGATCGCACTTATAGTTTTAGTATTAATAGTGGTACAAAAAGTTTTCCTTTTTGAATCTTGTTAACACAAATGGACACTTAGTCCTCTACTGCTATTAAACCACCATTGCGAGGTGTTTGAATTTTTTTTTTTAAAGGAATGATGATAATCTAGATAGTTATTTCAGTTAATAAATTTGATAATTAAAAGTTTATTGTTGCTTTTCATTTTCTGCAATTAGAGCATGTGTCTCAGTAGATTTCAAAGTACCCATTTGAAATAACTTTTCTTGTTCACTTGTAAGATCAAAAATAAATTTATCAAATGAGGGCATAGCCCATGAGGTACCAAGGGCTCGTTTAGTAGAATAGAAAGTAAAGACAAACAAAAAAAAAATAGAACCATTTTTGGAAAGTATAGAAAGAATTAATTGATCCTCTTTCTTGTCAATTCCACAATCTTTAATTACAACTTCAAATATTTGGATTTAGTGAAGAAGTCCTCTAAAGTTGAAAAAATTAAAGGACTAATACCTAAGAGTTAATTTTCCAACTCATGACTTCTAAGTACATCAATTGTCCTAAATAGTGTTTTGAGGGCTTCCCAAACTTGGTTGGTTGTTTTCAAGTTCTCAACATGAAATACTAATTCAGGAGATATATTTAAACATAGAAATCCAAATGCGTGGTCAGACTTATTGAAAAAATTTTCTTTGTCCTTAGCTGCATTAGATTCTTTTTCTGTTCGCATTGTTGTCCTAAATAAGTCTTTATTCTTAAGTATAAGAATGAATTTAAACTTTCAATCATGATAATTGAAAGGTGTTAGGGGTTTTATAGTCACATTAGGATCCATGTTGTTAGACTTGGATTGTTGCCTCGACGAATGTGGGAATGAAGAGAACTTCTTTGAGCAAGTAAATGAAAAATATAATTAAACACACAACACCCCCTTGATTATCTTTTTGTTCCCCCTTGTTTTGGCACTTTTTAGAAGGAGTTATTTGTAACCAAACCCCCAAAAAAACTCAAAAAATGGCACTTTATAATGATATTACATAAGTTTGCCGATTGGGTTTGTGAAAAAAAAATGCACTTTTCCAAAAAAATATAACTCAGTTTCGTGTTGCTGAGAAAAAGTTATGAGAGAATTGTTGTTTGCCTTCTTATAAACTAGTCCTCCTTCATAAAAAAAAAAAAAATTATGGTAAGAAATTTGGCCAAATAAAAAATGGACCAAAGTTAATCCCCCTTGGGTTGGAAAGAGCTAGCATAGGGGGTGTAGGCACATAGAGAAAGTGTCCATGAGGGCCACAACGTCCAATGTGCAAGCCTAGCGGTCGAGAGCGGGGCCGAGCTATGAAACTGCTCACAAGGGATGATGCAGAATTGCATAGCCTTTTCCTTTTCTAGGTGGGAGGTCACATAGCGTGCGTAGGGTCCACAATAGATGGTTGTGGGGTGCTCTCTTGTCTTTGCTTCCTGAGCATGGATTACTCTGGCTTGTGGCCTTTTTCAACCCTCATGTCCACTGTGTATAGTTGCCATTGTCTCAACACCAAAACATAGACACAAATAGGTTAGAAACCCTTGGTTGAATATAGGCTATGGGATTGAAAAAAAATCTAACCACTCTAATACTATGTAGAATTCTGAAATCTTTCAGAGATAGATTGAAGCACAATAACAAAAATAGGTCAAAGTTGACCATCCATTCATTGGTGAAGAAAGGATAAGAAAAGTACATGTAGGAAGATTGATTGGGTCAAATAAGAATTTGAACTCAACAGTCAATGAGTTGTCGCGTGTTGCCTCCTACTAAACTAGGATGAGGTGTTGAAATGGAATCGACGCCTCTCTAATCAACTCCTAAATGTTGACAACTTGATGAAGAAGTGTCAAATGAACATGGATGACTAATTAGGCTTAATAGACCTAAGTGTAAATAAATTAAATAAATACACTAATAATAGTTTCATTAACTTTGATGCTCATATATCCATGATCTATATTTTATGAACTATTCTTAAATTTAATTTGAGTTATACCAACTTCATGGGTTTGTTAAATATTCTAGATTTTACCTAGATCTCTGAGATAATATTAAAGCACAACAGAAAATTGAGAGCCCAAAGTCGACCATACCATTGACTAGAGAAGCAAGTACAAAGAGGAAGAGTGATTGGGTCAAATTAGAAGTCGACTCCAACACTCAATTAGTGGTGTCAATTTTACCCCCACAAACTTAGGATGAGGTGTTGAAATAGAATCAACACCTCTCCAGTACAACTCCCAAATGATGACAACATGTATGCACAAGTGTCAAATGCACATAAATGACTAAGTATGCTTAATCAGCCTAAGTGTAATTAAATGAAACAAGTACACTAACACCCCCCTTAAGCATAACTTAGGAGGACAAGACAAAAAATGGGTCCCAACTACTAGCCTTGAGAGGTACCCATGTACAATGAAATCTCTCAGAAAAGGAGAAAGATAGAAAACCTAGTGCAAAAAACTATCCTCCAAAAAATACATAAGAAGTGAAGAAGCCTATAAGGCTTCTCAAAAGGATGATGATGTTGCTGATGTGCACTGCAAACCAAGAAGAGTTGTATGCACCCTAAAATGGTCACCTAGACTATGGGCCCCCATTCTTCAATTTATCAATTTATCAATTTCCTGAACCAATGCTTTGGAATATTTTCAATTCAAATCAATTTCCTTGATCAAATCGTAATTAATTCAATTATTTCAATATTTCCTAAGGTTTGATCATTTCATCAATAATATTATTTAATTAAAAGAAAACATCCCTTTTAATTAAAT
>MU224469.1:1059982-1073417 GCA_018584345.1 Thuja plicata
TTATTTAATTAAAAGAAAACATCCCTTTTAATTAAATGAAATAATCTTATTTAATTAAAATCTCTCTTTTAATTAAATAATATTATCTTATTTAATTAAAATCTCTATTTTAATTAAATAAAATAATAATATTTAATTGAAAGAAAATCCTTCTTTAATTAAATAAATAAAATCCCCACTTAAAGCTCTTTTTTTGCTGAAAAAGGAAATAAATCAAAAAAAAATAAAAATTAAACTCCTTTTTCTCCACACATATTTCTAAGAAGTGGGATGTTTTCCTCTTACTTGCCTTTTTAAGGATTTATCCCACATTGCTCTTGAGGATGCATTCCTCTCCACACTTTCCTTTATAAGGAGCCCTCTCCTTCTCATTTTAGAGGGATCAAATCAAAGATATAGAGTTTTTATGCTATTGTTATGCTGCAGGTTTGGAGAGCAATTTTGGAGGAGAATTTGAGCACTTGAGCTTGGATATTGGAACTTCTCTCTTCTTGTCTTCTTCTTTCATGCTCCATGGCAATCCATTTAGATTAATTTTTCTCTTGCATATTAAATTAGATTCATGTTTCCTTTCATAGATTAATCTTGCATTTGTATTTCCTTTCATAGAATAATGATGCATTGTTATCATATAGATTAATTTCCTTTATTGCATTGTTATCGTATAGAATAGCTTTCATTTGCATGCATACTTGATGATCATGGAGACTAGCATTCTTTCTTTTCCTCTTTGAATCTCTCATTTTATGGTGTACTTGCATTGGCACTAACTAGGTCAATCTAAGGGCCTCCATTACAAACCCTCACACTCCATGAGTAGAGAGCTATAAGTTGCCATTCGAGACCTCATTCTTGAGCAATCTTTAATATAATGACTCATAGAAGTGTGACACATTTTTAGCACACATTTTTGGTGCCTACCATGGGGCAGAACATCTATTTCTGTCATCACATTCTAAAATTCCTTCTATCTTCTATCTATTATTCTCTCAGTGTCTTTAAAGCTCTCATTTTGAGCCAAATTTAGCCCCACCATCGCGTCCAGATCACCGTTTTAGGTGAAAACGACTGTAAACTTGCCCATATTTGATGAAAGTCAAATTTGTGGCAAATATTTTTGCCCAAACAATCTTGCATGGAAATCGAGGTAGATTTCAGATCATCTCTACATGCAGTCTGAGGCAGATTTTTGAAAAAAAAATCTGAAAAAAAAATCAAAAATCAAAAATCAAATTTTTCTACTATGTTAAATTTGACGACCATATGACCGTCAAAATTTGGGCCTTTTGTGACGGCCCCCAGCCCATCAATTTTAATGTTGCAACTTGCTGATGTTAGCAGGGTTTGAAAAGTCTTTGCCTTCCCCATTGGAGTTTTAGAAATTGCAGTCTAACTTCAAACGATCATATCTTGCTCATTTTAGGTCCAAATTGAGTGCAATTTTTATTTTTATTTTCGGTAGAATTGTCTGAAAAATCCTGGGTTGTTCTTAGTTTATGGATTTGAGTCACAGATTTATCATAAATTGTAGGTTTTCATCACTGTACCTGTCTAATCCTCTATTTTGCAGCTTCCAAAGCCTCATACGGGCTCATATGGTAACATTTTTGAGTGCAATGTTTTTTGAAAGTGCGTAATTTTTTATCTACTTTATGAAAATGCATTAAAATTTCCGATTTTGATATTTTTCTAATGCTGAACGATCTTTGGCTTTGTTGTTCTTGATTCTTATCTTTGATTACACCCTAACATTGGTTTGCAGGACGTTGAAAAAGAAGAATCAAACAAAGACTACTAACGAATCATCTTACAGGTTGCCTTGATCGATAGCGTGCTAAACATTGTGCTTGCATTTTGTTTTGTTTTATTAAAATAGGAACCCACATGCAAGACTTCTAAAATGAACTTCTATTTTGGTATTTTAGGAATGACAATGATGTTAGGAAACTATGCTCTCACCCTTGTGGGATGATCAAAAATCCAGAAGCATTGTTGTCATTTTCTTATGTGTTTGAAGTGTCTTTTAGATTGTAATCCTAAGAATTATATGAACATATCCTCTCCCCTTGCCTTTGTGGATCTTGGGTGTAAGAGAAATTCATATAATTATTTTAGTGTGGTTACCTCCCAAGTGCTTTAATAGATCCAGTGAGAGTGGATTTCCCAACTGGTAACAAGCTAAAGTCAAGCCCTTCCGAACCAGTATATAAAAAATGCCATCGTGATTAGTCTCACAGTGGACATGTGTGAATTCGTTGTGGCAACCAAAATCTCCTCTAGTACCCTAGTGGTGCATTAAATTCCCTACACTGTTAATGTGAAAACCTTACTTTGAAAGAATTGGGAGAGCCCCCTTAATTGGGAAAATGACTTGATCACAACCACCTGAACGGATGCCTTGACTACAAACTTTGTTTTAGTGACCAAAAACCCTCTATCTATTGGTACAAAAGGTCAGAGACCGACTAAGACATCCCACATTTTCATGGCTCTTAGTAGAGACAACAGTCCTTTAGGAAGTGATTCCCTTAGGAGTCAAAGCTTGGTGTATCTGATAAGTGAGTGCACATGTAAGGAGGAGCCCATGCCTCCAAGCTTCTAAGTTGTCCACTATGAGTAAGCATGGCTGAACTTCAATTCAAGTGGGAATTCAATAGATATTGTCCTGACTTACCTAGGTTGTGATGTGACTATTTCTTTTACAACAAACAATCTGCTTCATGTGTCTTGCGTGAGTGAAACATCAAAACATACACCCAAACACCAAATCGATCAACAAATCTATATTCTTAAGTGTTAAACTGTCAACTTGCTCATTTATTCTATCCTATCATTTTCAGTCTTCCTAGGTTGATCCAGATTAGATTAGGTCACTTACCCCATTGTTAGAAGCTTTTTTACACTTTGGATTCTTGTGTTTTGACATCTTGAACTAGTAATATTTGGTTTCACAAGTGACCTTTCTTGGAGTTGGTGAGCTAGAATATGTCGTTGTTAAGAAGATAAACCTTTAGATCCTTTGATAACACACTTGGAGAATTTTAGCAGTCTCTTGTCCATTCACTTCCATACAAATTCAAATTCAATCAATATAACTTGGGTAGGTCATCCTCCTGATCCATATGTGTTAGGGTATTGACCCATTCAGTGGGCACCTATGTGGTAGTGTTGGTTTATGCCTCTTACAAAATTCTAGCTTATCACCTCTCTTTTGGACAAGTGAGTGCTTTTACTATCCTCCAATGATCAATTCAACAACATGTGTGTTAGTGGTGGTAACAACTCTCCTCCATCCACTCCTCCTAAGACTCCATGAAGTGGGAGACATTCAAGAATGCCATCACGATCTCCTAGCCCTAGAGGAAGAAGGGCCTCAAGACATGATCATTATAGGAGACAAACACCTCCTAGGAACTCAAGACAACCTTCACAATGTGCTCATCATGGTTCACAATGTGGGGGTAGAAGCTTGAGTTTTGATCTCACCTCCCAGGACTTCATGAAAATGCAACAAGAACCACTTTTGCAACAGTATGTGGAGAAATATTTATAGAAAAACAAGGATAAGTTCCTAGAGGGTTTAATCAACAAGGGTGCTAGAGTCCCTTACAACTTTGATGTGGACAAAAAGATTAAGAAGCAAGGTCCATCTCAAGAAGAGGAAATCAAACAACTTAAGGACATGATGGAGAAGATGTTAACACCCAAGAATTCATTCTCACTAGATTCAATTTGTCCTAATCCTTTTTCCAAAACTATTAACATGAAAGAATTCCCTAGAAAGGTTGAAATTTGTCAAGACAACAAATATGATGGGAATGTAGATCTACATGATCATGTGTGCCAGTTTTATACCGCAAATTTTGAGGTGCATCAAGATGACTCACACCTCACAAGATTGTTCACAAGGAGTCTTAAGTGTCAAGCACTGGAATGGTTCACCAACATAACTTCCTCCATTAAGAATTTCAAAGAGCTTGTTCACAGATTTGTTTAACACTTTGCATACACTCATTCAAGATCAATCACCATGTTGGACTTATGAAATTTAAATAAAAATCAAGGGGAATCCTTTGTTACTTTCTTGCAAAGGTCGAGACGACAATGCTTTTGTTACTCTAGAACCATTCCTGAAAATGAAAAAAATTGATATCCTTGTTAGTAACTTGGTTCCCGAAATGTGGTATGAAGTTAGGAAGATGGTTTTTGATTCCTTTGACACCATGGTTGGAACCACATGTAGGATTTAGGATGTTTTAAAAGAACAAGGAATTTTGACCAAACATGGAAACAACAACAACAATGGTCAAAATAACAACCCTAACAAGGATAAAGGGAAGAACTCACATTGGAATAGGAAAAAAAAAGTAGTCAATGATGGAGTTGTGGACTCCTCCCAACCTAAAGATCAAAATGTGCTCCACTTGTCTAGTGTTGTTCAAGCCATGAAGCTCAATACATCTAATCAACAAGAGAACAAACTAAGATACAAAGATAGGCCTAAGAAAGAGGCGTCAATTTTGAAAACTTGGTGACTCATATGAGGATGTCTTGAAACCACTTATCGCCAACAACCTTGCACATCCTTAAGATATGGAAAAGCATTATATACCTGATGTTAAGCCACATTGGTAGGATGAGAAGGCCTTTTGCAAGTTTCACAATGATATTGGACATGACATTTAAAATTTCTACAAACTTAAGCATCTTATTCAATATCTCATTGACAATGGAAAGCTCAAAATAGATGGATTGAACACCAACACCGATCATAAGGCATTCAAGGAACCATTGCCCAAATATGAGAAGGGGGAAACCTCTAAATCTAAGAATAGAAATGCTGAGATCAATTACACTTACACAGATGTGGATAATACTATCAATATGGTTGATTTTGTAGAAGAATATGTCAACATGATGAGGGGTAAAGATCCCTATGGTTATGATCTAGATGTGGACTCTCCTCCTATATTTGATGAAGAACCTATTGTGGTGCTAAGGGCTCCTAACTCTAAAGTGTCATCACAAAATCTTAATGTTGTCACATGAAGTCAAGGTCTCATTGTCATTAGAGGACCCAATTCAAGTCAACCAAGTAAACCTAAGAAAGTGACATCCAAGAATGTCACCTTAAAACTAGCTGTCAATCCTAAGTCAAGTTATAGTATTGTTGATCAGTTGCAGAAAACCCTAGCTCAGATTTTGATCTTTGAGCTCTTAGATTTCTCCCCGAGACATAAGGAAGTCCTTTAGGATGCTTTGTGCATGGAAAACATCCCCAACAACTTAGATGTTGATCAATTCTAGAACATGGTTAACCACATTGCTATCCCTCATTACCTTACATTTTTAGAGGATGATGATAAAGACTTGAGCCACCCACACAATCTTGCCCTTCATATTGAGGTCACGATCCATAGAACCCGTGTCATGCGCGTGTTGATAGATGGGGGTCCTTGGCTTAATATTTTTTCCTTTAATCTTGTGAAAGAGTTGGGTTATTCTAAGAAAGTCATAGATAGCACAAAAATGATTACTATCAAAGCCTATGATGAGGCAGAAAGAAGTTCCAAGTTGTTGGCCATCCTTCATGTTAGGATTGGCCCTATTGAAAAAGATATTTTATTTCAAATAGTTTACGCTGGACCCCTTATGTATAATATCTTACCTGGTAGACCGTGGATTCATGATATGCAAGCAGTGTCATCTACGTACCATCAGTGTGTTAAGTTCCCCTACAATGGAATAGAGATTTTTATACCTGGGGATAACACTTTATCTGTCAATTCTATTTCAGCAAGAACTCATGTTCCCCTCAATAGATAAGAATAATATTTTAATGTGACCTTAGCTAAATGTAAAGACAATCTTAAGTTGATAGACCTTGGCATGGGGGCGGTATCAACTCAACTCCCTCACAACATTACCAGTTTCACCTAGGTCTCATGGAAATCCTTCACAATAAAAGAAACCTTCCTCTTCAGCTACGACTTTATTTGGCACATTTGTAGAATCATTAGTGCCTATTCAAGATGACAAAGAGGAGACATTTGTTAGAGATTGGATCTATAGAGAAGAAAAATATATGCAAAATGAGAACTTCTGTCTCTCCTAAGGCTTATGGAAGAGGGTATTCTTTTGTCAAACAAATGCGCTATCCCAAACATGGCCCTCTTTATCACATATTAGATGCTAGAGCTGAATCTCTTGATCATGCTCTTTTTGGATGCAAGTCTAAGAAGCCGGTTGGATTAGGATTTGCAAATCGCAAAAAGAACACTATTCCTATCTTGGATAAGTCAAATAGTGAAGATGAGCTAAAATATGTACCTAATTTGACAAATAATAAATACATGTGTGAAGACTGGGTCCCTTCCAGTAATCTCCTTTGGGGAGATTTAGATGTTTCGATCACTCATGCGTTAGTTGCAACTTTAGAACAAGATGAATCTGATATAGAATATCCTTTCAGAGAATGTCAATGAAAGAATCTTGTTCGTTTAATGGAAAGAGAAGGAGTTACTCTTGATGACACTAGAGCTTCCACCTCAAGATGTCCCAAACCTTCATGGTGTCAACATCCTAGTCGCAGTTTAGACACAAGTTCATATGAGTATGAATGGGAATCCTTTTCTGATTCCTCCATAGTTGATAGAGATATTGATTTTATCCATACTTATAGTTCTCAACCTGAAGTAGCCAACAAGTTACATGTATGATTAGACTATTTGAACCCATGTGTTTCCTTAGTGGATGATTCTTCACTTGTTAGGATGAATCTTTATTTGGGTAGCTTAGAAGGATACTTGACGGACTCTGAATCTTCGGTCACCAGCAATAATATAATTCACAACTATAACCTTGAACCATTCATTGACTTGCATCTTGTTCATCCCAACCTCATTAATTGGTCCAAATGCTATCAAGAACCCAAGCTCTTAACATTTCAAAATTATTATGAGATAGCCTGTTACCTAAATGCCATTGACCCTATAGTCTCTTCCATAAGTGAACCAGCTAACAACATGATAAATCCATACATCAAGTACCTTAGTAACAAAATAAAAAGAAATGATGTATCCAAGGGTGAAAACCTCTCTGAGGTGCCTAAGGATGAGGTACTTGATCATCTCCCCAGCTATTTTTAGGATAGATCTTCAGTGCTTATTGAACCAACACAAGTAGTCAATTTGGGTATAGATGAGGCTCCACAAACAGTACACTTGGCTGAGTCCTTGTCACCTCAAGAAAAAGAAGCTTACACTAAGTTCTTACAGACAAAAAAAATCAACTTTCCATGGACTTATTAAGATATGCAAGGGTTGGACATTAATCATATCATGCATCACTTGTCTATAGTTCCAGGTGTCAAACCAGTTAAACACAAATTGAGAAAGAAGCATCTTCACATAAAACTCCTAGAAAAAGAAGAATTGGAGAAACTCCTTGGTGCAAAATTCATAAGGGCTATCGCCTATGCTGAATGGATATCAAACATTGTACCAGTTTCCAAACATGACAAATCCATTTGAGTTTGCACAGATTTTAGAGATGTCAATAAAGCATGCCCAAAGGATGACTTTCCACTTCCCAATATAGACATGATAGTGGATATGACTCCAGGTTATGATATTTATTCCTTGACGAATGGTTTTTTTAGATACAATTAGATTAAGATATCCCCTAAAGATCAAGAAAATACCACATTCACTTGTGCATGGGGTACCTATTGTTGGAACGTTATGAATTTTGGATTAAAAAATGAAGGAGCCACCTATCAACAAGCTATGACAACCATTTTTCATGACATGATGCAGAAAAACATGGAAGATTATGTGGATGACACCTTGGCCAAGTCTAAACAAAGAGATACACACTTAGATGATTTAGAAGTCATTTTAGATTGCATGGAACAATTTCAACTAAGGTTAAATCCTAAAAGGTGTGCATTTGGAGTCACCTCTGGAAAACTACTTGGTTTCATCATTTCAACAAAAGGAATAGAGGTAGACCGTGAAAAAGTCCAAGCAATCATATATATTCCACCTCCTAGAAACATTAGTCAAATGAGGAGTCTTCAAGGATGTCCTCAATCTATAAGGAGATTTGTTTCACATTTGGCGGATAGAGCTCAACCCTTCAACAAGAACTTACACAAAGGAGTCAAATGTGTTTAGAATGAGGATTTTTAAAAGAGTATAGATTAAATCAAGTAGTACTTGGCAAATCCTCCCATTTTAATGCCTCCTATCCCAAGGAAACCACTTATTCTATACATTTTAGTGAAAAAATCTTCCTTGGGGGCATTACTAGCCCAAATTGATGAAAATGGGAAAGAAAGAGCAATATACTATATTATTCATACTCTTGTTTCATATGAGGTTAACTACACCAGCATTGAGAAAGATTGCCTTGCAGTTGTGTTTGCTTCTCAAAAGTTGTGACATTACATGTTTGCGCACACTATACAACTCATAGAAAAAATATATCCACTCAAATATTTTCTAGGTAAGGCTTCCCTCATAGGTAGACTTGCTAAATAGATGATGATCCTTTCAGATTTTGACATAGAGTACATTGAGTGTAAAGAAATCAAAGGACAAGCCATATCAAATCAATTGGCTGATTTCCCAATACAAGATAATGCACCTATTCAACTTGACTTCCTAGATGAGCACCTCGTGTATATGATTGAAAGAACATGGAAGATGTTCTTTGATGGTTCCTTTATGCAAAATGGTTTAGGAGATGGTGTTTTATTTGTTTCTCCTCATGGGTACACAATCCCTAAGTCTTATAAATTATTGTTCTCGTGTACAAACAAAATTGCTGAGAATGAAGCTTTAACAAATGGACTTAAGATGGCCATAGAATGGATAATCATAGAGTTACACATCTATGGGGATTCATAGCTGATAATCAACCAAGTTACTGATGAATATCAAACAAAACATGAGAAAATGGTACCTTACAAGCAAATGGTTGATTTCTTGAAATGATACTTCACATTTGTCACATTTCAGCAAATCCCTAGAGCAGAAAACAAAGTAACTAACGCTATGGATACACTTGCTTCACTCCTTGAATTAGAGGAACATGAATCCAGATTTGAATTCCTAGTGGAAGAGCTACATCACCCTATCTATGACTCCCAAGAAAGCCATGTCATCTGTACCCTTGTTGGTCATGAGTCATCCTGCTATGCTGTCATTTACTCATACCTTCATGATGGCATTATACCTGAAACCTTTAACCATTCTGAGTGTAGAAATCTTACCCAAAATGCCTCTCTCCATTCCCTTATCACTGGTGATTTGTATAGGATGGGTCTCGATGGAACACTTCTTAGATGCTTAGAAAAGGAATAATTTGACCAAGCGCTAGTTGACATCCACAAGGACATCTGTGGGGGACATTCCAATGGTCTTTCCATGGCCTGAAGGTTGCTTAGGGTGGGGTACTATTGGCCTACGATGTAGATTGATGCAGTAGCTTTTGAAAAGTCATGTGAAAAGTGTCAAAAACATGGTAACCTGATATATGCTCTAGGTAGGGAGCTCATTCCTTCTATATCTCATTGGCCATTTCATCACTGGGCCTTTGATCTTGTTGGGGAGATTCATCCCAACTCATCAGGTAGACACAAGTTTATTATCACTACTACTGATTACTTTACTAAAGAGGTAGAATTTGTGCCACTTTCTATTTCCTCGATCAAGATAGTCTCTCTATTCATTCTGAACCATATTATATGTCGATATGGAGTGCCTTCTGAGATTATTACTGACAATGGAGACCAGTCTAAAAATAAAGACCTTAAACAACTTTGCAATAAATTTAAGATTAAACAACATTGGTCCTCCATTTACTTCCCACAAGTAAATGGTCATACAGAGGCATCAAACAAAACCATTCTTAAAATCTTGCATAGAACAGTCTTTAAGAATGGTAGAGATTGGTATTTACAGATAAATATTGCTTTGTGGGCCTATAGAACTAGTATTCGTACTCCTACTGGGGCTACTCCTTTTGCCCTTACATATGGTGCTGAAGCAGTGTTACCTTTGGAAGTTGAGATTCCTTCACTTTGAGTTTCCCTCCAAGGTCTAGTTATAGATGAAGACTACCACACGATGACATTTAAAGAGTTAGAATTTCTAGATGAGAAATGTGAAGCATCATTTGACCATATGAGGGTTTATCAAAAGCGCATGTCCAAAGCCTTCAACAAAAAGGTTTTCCCTAGAGAATTCCAAGTGGGAGATCTTGTCCTACATGAAAATCCTAAGAATCAACAACATAGAGATCAAAAGGGAAAATTTGAACCTAATTGGCTTGGACCTTACATGATTACCGTAGCTTTTGGGTCAGGTTCTTATTTACTATCTACAACAGAGGGAGAGAAACTCCCTGATCCTATCAATGTCTTGCACCTAAAGAAGTTCTATCCATGATGCTCATTCTGTCTGGGGGCATCCTTCGTACATAATTATTGATCCTGAAAAAATCCAAAAAAAATATATATTGTCAAAAATTCTTAAAATAAAAAAATGTTTTGAAAAAATGATCATCTTAGTGAAAACCTAGCAGCAGGTGCTTTGATGTATCTCTAAAAAAAAATTATATATTCCAAAAATTCAAAAAATTTAGAAAAAAAAAAAGAAAAAGTGCCTTGGTGAAAACCTGGAAACAGGTACCTTGGTAGCAAAAATTCAAAAAAATTATAAAAATTCCTGAAAAAAGAAGAAAAAAATAAAAAATGAAAATAAAAAATAAAATCCAAGTGGTGAAAACCTGGAAACGGGCGCTACCTGAGGCATTTACACCCCTTGTTTCTTAGCACGAGTCCTCGACACTTAGCCTTTCTCCATCAAGCCTTGTCCTTGTTTCCTCAGTCTGGAATTGGTCTTTGTCTTTGTCTAGGGGGCATAACTATGTTAGCTTTGGTCTCTTGGATGCATTAGTCTTTAGGAAACCTCACAAACGGTGTTTTTCAACACCACTCCAACTGTGTTTTTCAACACAACCCCTGACATCGAGTATTTTTCAACACTTATCAGTTTGATCTTACCCAGTTTTGTCATGTGATCTTACCTGCTTGCAAGCATTTGATCCTTATCCTTAGAACTCAGTATCAGTTAACACACTTAAATTTTTAAACACAACACTTAATGCTTGAGCTATGTCATGATATTTTCTTTGTGTGCTGACTGTTATTGATTTTTGTTGAGTGTCCTTGTCTAATAAATCTCTCTGTGATGCATAGCCAGAGGAATTAGGGCATGGGGCATATTTTTATTTTATTTCTTCTTCTGGGTGTGGTCTTGAAACTTTTGAGTGTCTCTTATTGTTCTCTTGACACACTTAGGAAATTTGAGGCTTCATCCTTGACTATTTTTGTACAACCATTCTTCTAGTCATCCTGGCCTCTATGCCTTGATGCAAGAATGGTTTTGCTACATTAAATTAGGTACGATAACAACGAAGTCATCTTGACCTTTATGTCTTTGATGCTTATGTCAGAATCTTTCCACATTCCAATATATTATAAATCACATTCATATCTTCATAGTTGCACTTGTGAATAGTGATGATTGTGTAATTTTACGATGTCCGTTAATAATGACCCAGTGATGAAAATAAGTTCCTTAACATTCTCTCATGAATGATGAACACAAAGTCCTATGTTACAGTTTCTCTATTGTGAGTACGCCTTTGCATTTTCATGTAGCTTGCATTGTTAGACCTCATGTTAGTTTGCATTTTAGGCTGCATTATGAGTTTGAGAGGGTTTCCTTCATCTTTCTTGTGGACTTTTAATCAACAATGGTCATGTTTGATCTTCCTTTCCTTAAATTCTTTCATGATCTCAATCAAAATTTTCTATCTTAAACAGTTGATTGATTTTGGGGCATTCTCTCTCTTAAGGCAAATTCTCTTTCTTCTCTCCATTTCTTTCCACCTCTTCTAGACTTCTATCTTCAATTTTCTTTCACCCCACTTCTTTTCTTCTAATTCAACCTTGGGGCATAATCTTTCCTTCTTGATGATCTACCTTGGTTTTGTAATCCTTATATCTTTCATCTTACATCAAGAACCTTATCTTTAATTTGATTTGATCAAATTTATCAATTTGTTGTTTATCCTCTATCTCATTTTGACTTTGATCACGAGGGGGAAGTACCTATCAAACTTCAATCCTCAATTCAGCTTTATCAATCCTATCAATCGCTTCGCTTAGGGAAACCTTGCTTGAGATTCTTATCTTGGACATGTCAATTACCTATTTACAGGGGTGTTGACCTTGTCTTTTTTAATCTACTTATCTTTGTCCTGATGTGTTCCCATAAAGATCACACGTCTGGGTTGTTTTGTGATCCCAAATTGATCTCACTTTAACTACATTCTTTGACTATGTGTTCCCATAAAAATCACACATTAGTCAAAGAGGGGCAAATGTATGCACCATAAAATGGTCACCTAGACTATGGGCCCCCATTCTTCAATTTATCAATTTATCAATTCCCTGAACCAATGCTTTACAATATTTTCAATTCAAATCAATTTTCTTGATAAAATCGTAGTTAATTCAATTATTTCAATATTTCCTAAGGTTTGATCATTTCATCAATAATATTATTTAATCAAAAGAAAACATCCCTCTTAATTAAATGAAATAATCTTATTTAATTAAAATAAATCTTTTAATTAAATAAGCTTACCTTATTTAATTAAAATCTCTCTTTTAATTAAATAATATTATCTTATTTAATTAAAATCTCTATTTTATTTAAATAAAATAATCTTATTTAATTGAAAGAAAATCCTTCTTTAATTAAATAAATAGAATGCCCACTTAAAGCTCTCTTTTTGATGAAAAAGGAAATAAATCAAATAAAAAATAAATAAACTCCTTTTTCTCCACACATATTTCTAAGTGGTGGGATTTTTTCCTTTTACTTGCCTTTTTAGGGATTTATCCCACATTGGTCTTTAGGATGCATTCCTCTCCGCACTTTCCTTTATAAGGAGCCATTTCCTTCTCATTTTAGAGGGATCAAATCAAAGATATAGAGTTTTTATGCTATTGTTATGTTGCAAGTTTAGAGAGCAATTTTGGAGGAGAATTTGAGCACTTGAGCTTGGATATTGCACCTTCTCTCTTCTTGTCTTCTTCTTTCATGCCCCATGGAAATTCATTTAGATTAATTTTGCACTTGCATATTTTATTAGATTCATGTTTCCTTTCATAGATTAATCTTGCATTTGTATTTCTTTTCATAGAATAATCATGCATTGTTATCATAGAGATTAATTTCCTTTCTTGCATTGTTATCATATAGAATAGCTTTCATTTGCATGCATACTTGATGATCATGGAGACTAGCATTCTTTCTTTTCCTCTTTGAATCTCTCATTTTATGGTGTACTTGTA
>MU224469.1:1074337-1101289 GCA_018584345.1 Thuja plicata
CGCTTGGCCTTTACACAACAAAATATTATACGCTGATCCAAAACATAAGTCAGCTCCATGCTCTGTCTTCTGAACTATAGTAGTACTATTCTTGCTGTAACTTATTTGTACTATCATTCCATACCATGTGTGTCTGGACTTAGTATGTACACATAACATAGAACATGTATGTGAATTCACATACCCTGATTTGATCGCTCGTAGGTGCGCTGATGTGTTGATCACTGTATAACTCTATCTGCCCTATTTTCTATATGTAGTCATTTTTGACTTCCAAGTTTACTTGATGGAAACTCTATATGACTTTGTTTCCATAATGAAAAAAAAAAAGTCATGTAACCTATGGGAGTCAACTTTCCAACAATCTCCCCCTTTGTCATTAATGGAAACAAAGGAATGTGACCAAGTTACTCAAAATCTCAAGATTGACTTAACACAAAAAGAATTGTATATCATTATATATTTTTAACATATACACACACTACTCCCCATATATACACTTATTATTTATATAAATTACTCCCCCTTTGACATTAATGACAAAGGTGTCCAAAAACTTGTATGTCTCTAGATACTTACTCCATGTTGTTGACGGGGTTTTGCTGACCGGGTCCGCCAATAGTCATAAGTTGTCACCAGGTTCCGGAGAAATCGGCCAACTCTGCCTACAAAGGTTGTCCACAGGAAATAAATCCTCTAGGCCTTCAAGCATCTAGGTGTTGGGTCACGATGGTGCGGGGCTCAGTTGGGAGAGGTGACTATTTTCGAGGGAGATAGCTGGTTTCTTCAACTCATTTTCTCCGGAGATTTGATCAAAGTAAGGTTTTCCCAAGCACTCTATACTTAGGAAATAAAGCGAAAAGATCTTGCAGGGTTAGAAATGCTTCATCTAACTACAGTCATGTTGAAATGTCTGAAACATCAATAATACTCTGATAAACTATACTAAATACCGAAGAAACACATAACCATCAGCTAGCATTTTTTCAGTAGCGAGAGTAAAGAGTTCGTTAATCTACTTTAACATACCAGAGTAAAAGATATAAAGAACATTAAAACACAAAATACCATTAACTCAGAAGCAAGAATGCCAACAACATCATTGCCAAGAATTCTTCCTTCTATATTAATATTCCTTCCAGCAAGCACTAGTGCATGATACAATGGCGGCTCTAGGGGAGCATCTAACTATTGAGAACCGAACAATAGAGCATTGAGCTCTGTAACTAAAATGAGAAATTACTTTTCTATTGCTATGGACAAAAAAATCATCAATTTCACCAACCCTTGGGAATGGGCCAGTTTTGCTATTTATGCAACTCTTCTAACCCTAACCCTATTTTACATATCTCAATAAAATACAATATCTGGGGGCTGATACTACCTGCGCCACCCTACAAAAGACCTGGAGATGGAATAGGTCTACCATGTCAGAAGAATAAGACAAGAATATACAGTGGAGGAATTGGCCTCGAGAAGAGAGCCAAAAAAGGAAGAAGAAGAAAGTAGGTCCCCCGGGGACCGAGGCTACATGCCTCATAAATGGGAAATGCGGCGCCCTTTCTCAATGTGCCATGTGTACCTCTGAGTGCCACCTCAAGAAGACCACCCTGTCAGAAACCAAGTGTCGAGTTGATGCCTCCTTGATGTGGCCAACCACCCTCTGACAGTCTTTATTAACCGCTTTAGAAAGTGACCGGTCGGCCTCGGGGACCGGGACACGAATTGCTTTAAAGAATACAAAATTTTGGATCCGGGACTCCGGGATCCGGGAAATTATGCCCTAAAAAGAATAAAAAATACTTAATGTGAGTTTTCCCTGGCCTTCGGAGAAATCTCAAGGTTTTTTATTATCGTTGAAGGCCTGGAGGAGGCGGGAAATGCCATCCTGATCTATCTCTTTTAGGCTGGCCCTTCTGTGCCTGGCCACTTCAACTTGTTCCCCCAGGTCCAGAACATTTTCTTTAAATTCATCTGCCATCCTCGCGGTGTCATGACCCTTAAGTATCATGCTGGTTAGTTTCACCCTCTGGGCCCCATCCATCCCCTCCGGGGATTGATACCGGGATTTCATTATTTCATCAAAACTCCCCAAAACTGAATCTTCAGGGGTATATGTATCTGTACTAAGGGGATCAGCCACGGAAGCCTTTATTACAAAAGACTTATATAAATTAGAATAATATTTTATAGTGTTTACCTTCTCTTGCAAGGACTCTACCAGTTGCTTGGTTACCTCCAATGTAAGGTCAAGTCTGGAGTGCTAAGTTCTTACAAAATCAAATGATTACTCACCCAGAATTCTGGTTTCGGAAATTATATCTTCTCCCAAGGTGAGGAGCTCTTTGAGCTCCACCTTCCACGCTTGGTAATTTTCGGCATCACTCTCCCACTGCTCAGTAAGTGCTTCTGCTTGATGAATGACTTGCTAGGCTATGTATAAATCTGAGAGAGTGGAAACCAAGAAACACCGGGTGTTTCCTATCTACAGGGCGACCCACTCGTCCACTACTTGGGCTTTCTTTTTCATTACTCGCAGGGAGTCTATGTCACTCTACGGTAATTCCTCTGATGTGGAGGTCTCTAGAGGAGTGGCATTAATGGGTTGGGCCAGCGCAGTAAGCAATCCCATAAGATTTTCATTCTTTTCTTTTTCAGTTTTGAGCCTCTGGGCCTCTTTCTCATATCAGGCCTCCACTGCCCTTGCTGCCTCCTTTAGCAAGTCTACCTCACCTTGCTTTCCCCTCTTGCCTAGGGATACCTCTACAACATTTTAATCTGCGGGGTCTACGGTTGCTTCATCAGCGTCTGGGGGAGGTTTTGCCACAACGGCAACCATTTCTCCACCCGGCCTAGTTCAAAGAGTATGAACTATCTGGGCTTTCTTTTCTTTTGGCGGGGCGTGAACTTAGGCCATCATCTCGGCCAGGGAGAGAGGAATCATCAAAGCAGACTGAGCCTTTCTTTTCCTACTTTCTACGAGCCACTGAGGTGGGAGAGGTGGCCTTCCTGCCAGAATTTGTTCTCCTAATTCTTTCCCATTCTCTGGTGGCTGTTTCTCTTCAGCAACGTGGACCTCATCCGTTCCTCCCCCTGCTTCATCCTTTTTTGCAGCAACATTTTCTTCCATTTCCATCTCCTTGGCCTTGTCCTATACGTTTATCATTGGTTCTAGACCCTGGTAGGATTCCTCGGGGATTTGTTCTTCAAGCTACTCTTCTTCTTCTTGTTCTACTGCCAGGGCTTCTTCCTCTGTTGCCAGTAGGGGAGGTATCGGGCTGAGATTCAGAGTTCGGGCCACTGTGATAACCTACCCGAAGGTTTCCCCCGGGAGTGGCCCTTGGAACGTGGCGGCTGGGGTTATAGTTATTCCCGAAGGTCCTGTTCCCCCAGCGGATGCCATTAGTTTACCTTTCTTTAGTTGGTCCACTCCCGGACCCTACATCTCTTGAGCCCCGGAGATAATCTCCAGTTCTGGCTCTTTTTCTTCTGGCTCCTGCTCTTGTATAGGTTCTTGTCCCAAGTCTTCTTGGTCTGCAGCCTCTTGTTCTGTCTCTGGGACTTCTGTCTCCGCTTGTGTATTGTCCCCTTGCAGATTTTTAAACTCATCAGTTGCAAATACATCAAACTCCTCTTCCAGAGGGGGACTGGCTGGGACCTCTGAGGGTTCTTCTTCTTTCTCCAGTTCTGGGGAACTGGAAGAAAGGATCTCAACTTGTTGGGGTTGGGACGTACCTAACCCCTGCTTTGCCTTAGGCTTCTTATTAAGCCTCTTCCTTTTGTGGGTAATCAAAGGTGGCCCTGCATCAGCTATTACTACCACTTCCATGGGATCCACCCCCATTGCCTTCACCATTAAGGCTGCCAGCGACAGGGAGGAAGAGGGATGAAATGGTCCGGCCATGAGCAGGGGAGTGGCCAGCCTCGTTATTAACTGCTCCCTCATTTGCTGGGAGGCTGCCACAGATTGCTTGATCTGCTCCCGTATCGGGACTTCTTGCGCTGGAGGCATCATGTCTATCCCCTTTACCTTATCTACACCTTGCGAAGAAGTCCCGGCCCCTGGGGTCAATTTGGGTCCTGGCTGTGGTGTTAATTTTGGCACCGATCGGGGAGCTTGACAAATACTCCCGGGGCACACCCTCTTGAAATAGGCATGGCTTCGCTTGACCACCTCCCTAGTGAAGTATTCGATCATGGGCCCCTCATGGGTGGCCCAATCCATTGCTGGCAGAGCCATTTTATCGATCCCCTTGGCCTTGTACTGGGGGTTGATGGTGGGTGCGGTGTCTGAGAAATTCTCCGGGAACCTCTGGAGTCTCAACAGTTGCATCATTCCGGCCGTCATCCTGACATAGTGCCAGCTTCGCACCTCCACATCATCTTGGAAATCTACCCAGAAGTCCTTCATATGTATATGATGGGGCTCCGAAGCCCGGGGTAGTGCCATTGCTATTTTCCCATGCGGATCAAAGTTCTTTCGCGCCAGATAGAATTCCTGCAAGTTATAACTTTTCAGCTCATTGTCTGCCTCTTTTGCGGTGGCCAGACTGCAGGTGTAGTTCCCACAGGTGATTGGGAACAAGAGGTTGGGGACCTTTTTGAGGGAAAAGAAGGTGTGCAACTCCATCATTTGCCGGCAGTATTCCAACAGCACGATCTTGTCCCCGCAATGCCTGGGCAACTAGTAGGGTTTCACGGAGAAGCCAGCGACCCTAATATATGTATGCTGCTATAACTGAATATAGTAGTGTCCATAACTACTTACTAGCTTCATCGCCTTAGTGGACAGGCGGTATCCGGCATCCCGGGTGGGTGTAAGCAAATGCTAGTAAATGAACGCATCATTTACCCAGCAGAAACTGGGGAAGCTGGCCTCCCATTGAACCTATGGGAAATGATCCTACGGTGCCTTTTGTTCTGGGCCAATCCTGAGCACGCCATTGGAGTGGGACCTCTATTGTGCTAGGGCCCAGAAGACATAAGAAGACATATAGAACTTCTTTCTGTTCATCTGAAGAAACTAGGAGTCGATGTTATTAGAGATTATTGTAGCCTAGTCAAAGAATTCTCCCTTGGTGGAGATGCCGAGAAGGAAATAGTACATCCATTTGGAAAACTTCTGGGTGGAGGGTTGCCCAAATACCTGAGCTAATGCTATTATCCCCATCTGGATGCTCTCCTTGAATTCTGAGCGGGGGATTTCTATCTTCATCCTTTTTGGGTCCCTCTTTGGGGCCTTAAGCCAGTGGGTATTCATGTACTCCTGGGCAGCATCCTCCAGTTG
This sequence comes from Thuja plicata, assembly GCA_018584345.1. Taxonomy (NCBI): domain Eukaryota; kingdom Viridiplantae; phylum Streptophyta; class Pinopsida; order Cupressales; family Cupressaceae; genus Thuja; species Thuja plicata. The sequence goes on from MU224469.1 coordinate 1,079,625, forward strand.
TGTAAACTGAGCCAAGGCATCAGTCCTTGTAACTACTGTGGTTTTATCGAATTTTGGGATTCCTAATCCCACCTGGAAAGTGTCTGGGTTGAGGGATACTAGAGGAGTGGGATATCTTGTGGGTTCTGTGGCAGCAAGCATAACAGCCTGAACAGAGGAGTTGTAGTTGGCCGCTAGCATCAGGATAGCTTTGGAGATTGCACGGAGCACGGGAAATAAGCTACCCGAAGGATCTCGGAGCCTCCGACGTTGATAGCTAATTGATCTCCAGCTTGTCACTGGATGTGCATCACTTTTACCAAGGCCTGCATCTCTGCCCACATTCTGACACTGGTGTCGGTTATAAGTTTAACCTTGGACTCAATCTTTGAGCTCGTAATAATGTTATTCTGCATGAACTTCATGGTGAGGGGCTATTTCTCCAGGGCCCTTTCCATTTTAGATTTTATAGCTGCCCTGGTGGTTGTTGAGGGAAGTTCTGCACTTCTGGGCAGAGAGGATGCAGATGCTTTAGACATAATTGATAGATGAACTCTGGGAACCTGCAAGGCAAAGCGACCGTCAGAATATTTTTATCAAAATAAAATAGTTACTCCGGGGTCAGGAGATCTTACCACCGCGACGTTTGCTTTTCCTAAAAATTTAGTTTCATGCAAAGATACCTGAAAAGAAAAACACATCATAAACTTAATCTTCATTAAACATCCAGGTCCGGGGATCTTATCACACTAGGTGAAGACATAGGGCGGATGGTGGTAGGAGACCCAAAGCCCGGGGAAACGACCGTTAGTGAAAATATGTAAAAAGATGAGTCATCGAGCCCATGTGGACGCCACGTGCGAAGTAATAAATAGAAGTTATGGCGATGACGGCGGAGCCAACTGTCCAAACACGCAAAAAGGGAAAGCCACTTGGCTTGGATTTATTGTGTGCATGGGATATAAATGAGGTTCTGACAGAATTGATGGAGGAGAGAGAAAATTGCCTTTTTAAAACCAGCCGAGAGCCGAGTTTTAAACAGGTGGTTTTCTCCCTCAAAGCGAGCTCGGAGGTGGAAAACTAGACATAGGGGTGACTCAACCAGCTCGTTTAGCCACCCGGAAGGATATACATGGAGCCAAGGGATATATAAAAAGAAATGAGGAGATATATAGAGACTATATTACAACTACATACATATATACATGAATATACAATGCGAGACGACGCCCGCGGGAAAACCAGACAAGGCAAAAACATATATATATAGCTATTTACAAACTTTACAGAGAGACCACCTCTGCACAGAGGGCGGACAACCCTTTGGCAGAGCTGACCCACCAACGGGCGGCGGAACCAGAAGACAACAAACCAGACATGATAGAGAAACAAGACAAAATGGGGCAAACAAAAACCAAATAGAACCAAAGAAAACCAGAGAGCGGAAGCAAAAATAGAGAAATGGAAAAGCGGAAACACCTACCTGAGAATGTAGAAGGCAGAGGAAAGGGAGGATTTTTCACGTGAGCTTGAGTTGCCGAACTATTAGAGTCACCACCACGAAGCACTTGCAATTGTCTGAGAATGACAGAAGATGTTAAGCGTTGATTATCATAAACTTTCTGCAAATGCTCTGTTAATCACTCTCTAATTTGCTCTAAGTGCTCGAAGGTTTTAATCATGGTAAATGTGAAAGTGATAGATAATTTGTATTCATACCATGGTAAAAAGGTAATCCTCCTCCTTTCGGCGATCTTCGGACAAGCAAAACCTCCGGACTCCGGGCTCGGGGATTCCTCGCGATAATATTCTCAAGAACATCATGGCGAATAATCCCAGAGTCTGGAATCCGGTTTCCAACAAAAGGCAACCTTCAGGACCGGAGTCCCAGAGATGAAAAGCAAACAAACAAGACACAATGCTAGGGAAGAAAACCTCAGAGAAAAGAAAACAAAAAGGGAAAGAAAGAAGGCAAGGCCATAAGCAAAAACAAATAACAAAAAAAAAAAGGGGGACCCAACATTTTGCACACAAAATGTAGGGATGGGGATGCAGGGCATAACAAATGGCGACTATCTGGGACAAACGCTTAAGAGCATTTGAGAACTATAGAATCTCTGGTTAGCAAAACTGGAACAGGATGCCCATCAGAGTGTCTGACAGGCAAAGAGAAACATATCTGAGAGAATCCAACCACGCAGGAGTCAGTCCGTAGTCCTTCACCAGTGGTGTCGTGTGTGCTTTGGAAAGAAATCAAGCTAATGACCTCTGGGAGGAAAAGAGAAGAGGCACTAATTACACCAAACCAGTCGTTCATTGCTTATTTCCCCTAGAGACCAGACTTTTACCCCACTTTTCTTCTTTTGTTATTTTGTTTGTTCCTGGGTAGGGAAGGCGATACTTCTTTCACCATTAAGCTTAAGCTTAGCTAATTTTAATGGTGGTACTTCTTTCACCTATCCACCTATGCTTAGATGTTTGAAGAGAGGACAAAACTCCAAACCCGAAAATAATCTCTTAAAATTTCAGACCTGGGTCAATTAATTAGTACAACCAATCTATCCTCGGTGTGTCTGATTACTTGTTCCTTATATTATTATTTTGTTCACTGATCGCTAGATTCCCAGAGAGAACACCCAATGGAGATTCCTCAAAATGTGTCATAACCCATGAAATGAACCCAGGAGACCAGACCAGCTCCACCGTGCTAAAGACAGATTCTAAAGTTGGCCATGCCGTAGACATTGTACCGAAAACCAAAGTTATGCGAAGCATTCCCATTCTTGTAAGACAGAACAAAACACTGGGGCCGAAAGGAAACTGAAAATGAAAACAAAGACAACGAAAGGGGACTGTCTGGGAGGACAGTCGACAAGGCTATTTACAAGGCAGGGTACCTCACACAAGGCACCCAGAGGGGATATTTACAAGTGGAAAGCTTTACATATAATACAACTTAGGACGAACTTACCCTACTCAAAATAGTGTTTGAGAAACTGTCCATTAATGGGCAATGTGACAGGTTCCCCAGTCAGAGTGTTAAGGCGGTAAGTATTTGCCCCATAGATTTCTGAGATAAGGTATGGTCTGAGCTAGAGCCGTTGGAACTTGGTATGTTTTCCTTTCTTCTCCCGGGCCTTGTCCCACAATAGGACCAGATCCGAGACCCGAAAAGCCTTATATTGGGCTCTTCTATCAAACCATCTTTTTACCACTACTTGATGATGCACAAAATGTTCAAGGGCTATGTCTCGTTTTTCTTCCATTCACACTAGATTTAAGAGCCGAACCTCCACGATGTTGTCCCTGTTGCTAAATTCCTGCATGAACTGTAAAACTGGGATCTATAAGTTGACTGGGAATACAGGGTTCTGGCCATAAACCATATGGAATGATGATGTTCCCAGGGCAGCCTTGACACGAATGCGATCCACCCAGAGGGAAAATTTTAACTTTTGATGCCAATCCCGGGGATTTTGTTCTAACAAGTGTTTGATCACTTCAAGTAGATTTTTGTTTGTTGATTCAGCAGCGCCATTTGCCTGGGGATAAAAGTTGCTGGAAAACTTCAGAGTGATCCTTCGATTGTAGGTCCATTCAAGTAACTACGCCAAAGAAAATTCCAGACCATTGTCACATACTAAAGCAAAGGGCATCCAAAAACATGTGACGATGCTTTCTTCCAAGAACTTGATAACTACGTTCACCGTGTTATTTTTGCAAGGTATAGCTTCAAACCACCGAGTGTAGTAATCAGTAGCAGTAAGGATGTATTGGTGGTTGGCAGATGAGTTGGGGTTGATCTCTCCGATGAAGTCAAATTCCCACTGGGCGAAGGGTCTAGCCTCATAGACTGGTTGTAGAGGCATGGCTGGGTTACGCTCATGATGCGCCGCGGTTTAGAAAGTATGGCATTTCCTGACATGAGTGTAAACATCCTTGAAGATATAGGGCCAATAATACCCAGCCCGAAGGATCTGATGGGCAGTGGTGTCGGCTGAGCCATGCCCTGTTCCAAACTATCTATGGAATTTGTTGATCATTCTTACAGCTTGGTTTTTGTTGATGCACCGAAGGTACACCCACTCATAATTTCTATGATAAAGCATGGAGTTTTTGATCATGAAGTGTGCGCTTTTCGTCCGTAGAGCACGACGTTTGTGGGGAGGTAACCCTTCCAGACATTTTTTGTTTAGCAAAAAGTATACCAAATCGGTATACCACAGGTCTTGGGTGATGGACTCCACTGTGTAAGTTTGGCATTCTATGCGGGGAGTCTCTTCTGCCATCGCCCGACTTAGTCCTTGGCCCCAGACTATTTTCATGGGCTGCATTTCTAAGTCATATTCCTGGAGGATGGCCATCCATTTCCCCTGTCTCTCGCCCAATTCACTCTGCATCAGCAGAGACTTGACAGCCTGGTCCAGGATGATAGCATGTACTTTGCTCTAGAGAATGTAATGCCAGAATTTTTTCATGGTGTGAACCAGAGCGAAGGCCTATTTTTCTAGTGGTGAATACCGGACCTCGGCATTCTTGAAGGGGGAACTCATGAAAGCTATTGGTCGTTCCTCCCTTTCAACCTTTTGGGTCAACACTGCCACAGCAGAATGCGGTGAAGCAAATGAATAAATGTAAAATGGAAGGGAATAGTCTGGACTAGCCAGAACAGGTGCTTCCATTATTGTTTGTTTGATCTGGGCAAACACCCTCTTTGCTTCAGGACTCTACTGAATCTTGGTATCTTTCTTCATCATCTCATTGATTGGTTTAACTATTTATGTGAATCTCGTGATGAATCGTCACACGAAGTTGATTTTGCCAAAAAAGGATTGCATCTCTTTTTTGCTGCCAGGCATTTGTAAATTTAGCAATGCTTTGACTCTATCAGGGTCTATGGATATACCCTTCTCAGAGACAATATGCCCGAGCAACTTCCCCTCGGTGACCCCGAATATGCACTTCTTGGGGTTGAGGGATATTCCATACCGGCGACATCTCTCACAGATCTGAGCGAGGTGGGCGGGATAATCACGCCTGTCCCGGGAAAAGATAGTCAAATCATCCATGTAGATGATTATGCACCGATTTACGAGGCCCTTGAATGCAATGTCCATGGCCTTTTGAAATGTAGCCCCTGCATTGATCAAACCAAAGGGCATTCTCCTATATGCAAATGTTCCCCACTTAGTGGTAAACAATGTTTTCTCTTTGTCCTCATACTTGACCATGACCTGGTTGTACCCTGAATATCCATCCAAGAAGGACATCATCTAGGATCCATTTACTATCTGCAACACCTCATCCAACGAAGGTAGAGGGTGATTATCTTTTTTGGAGGCCTTGTTCAAGTTTCAGAAATCCACGCAAAGGCAGATCTCACCGTTCTTCTTCCTTACAGGGACTAAGTTGGCAACCCATGTAGTGTGCCAGATTGGGAAGATTATCTGGGCTGACAGTAGTTTTTCTACTTCTTGACGAATTAGGGGCTCTATTAGGGGGTTGACTGGTCTTTTCTTTTGCCGGAAGGGTTTAGCATTAGGCTTCAGGGGAATGGTGTGGGTCATGATGGATGTATCATATGTCTTTAAGTCTTCATAACCCCAGGAAATTACATCAATGTATTCTCAGAGAACCGCGAGAATCTTTTCCTTTTCCTCAGGGGAGCATGAGGTACCAATGTGAATGATCTTCTCTTCACCGAACAGGCCAATGTTAACCTTTTCAAATTTTCCTCCCTCAGGGGAGGGTGACACCTTCTCACGGGCCCGAGGGTCTAAGTCGAAGATTCATTCTAATGCAACCACCCCCTTTGGGATGGTGTTAGTGGGCAGGTCCATGATCCCATCGTCTTCATCACCCTGCCCAGTATCGTCATGGTCTCATTCCTCCACTATCTGATCCTCAAAGACACCAACATTCGCCATGAAGGCCAAGATATGTTGGTCATCCTCAAAAACCTGAAAGTGGGCAACATTATCTGGGATGGACGGGGTGGGGACCATCTCAACTGAAAATCTCTAGATTCGTGAGCCGGCCATCGGCTCAAGTGTGCTGGCAGAAATGGCAAGGGCATCCAGGACATAGTTCTGTCACCGGGGAATGAGGTCAATGCCAAAGGCATCAAAATCCTTGATAAGGCTCGAAGCCCGGTTGTGGTATGCGGCTATCCTTTTGTCATGACATGTGTATTGACTCCGGACCTGTTTAACAATCAACCCTAAATCACCCAGAGCCCAGAGGCAGGTGATACCTTTCCTTAACGCAAATAAGAGTCCAAGGACCAAATCCTCGTACTCTGTGACATTGTTCCTATAGTTAAACTACAGCCTGTAGGACACAAGGAAGGACTTCCCTTGTGGGTTGATTAACTCTACCCCAATCCCACAGCCTTGTTTGGATCGGGACCCATCAAACTTCAGGGTCCATAAGTCATTGTTCGTAATCTGGGGCCGGGGAGGGGGAGTTTTCTTTGGATTATTGCTTGGGGACTTGGGGACCCCTTCCTAGACTACCGACGTGAAAGTAGAATTTTTCTCTAGATTTTTTTGAATTTGGGATTCCCGGGGAGATGGCACCAAAGGAGCGCATCCCGTAGGGGCACTGGGTCCCAGGGAATTAGTTGTATGTTGCCTGTTCTAGAGGGTATCAAGGTGCCGGTTGGTGATCGAAAGACATGGCCCACACTCAAGCTCTGAATGTTTTTAGTAGTGCACTCAGCACCAAGTGCCAGACAGAAGTGTGGTAAGGGTTGCTATGGGACCTTGAGAGTTGACTTCAACTCTCATCTTTTCTTCGAGGTCCTAGGCTCTCTGCAGTACGACGGGATTTTCTTCGGGGATGAAATCAAATGTTAAAATTTCAAAAGGTTTGTACACCCCCAGAGAAGTCTCAGAGAAAAAGACCTCGTTGACCCTCCCAACCTCGGTAAGGGCCTGTTTCATCCGGGGTTCGCTTTCGACCCGGATCTTATTTGATTCTCCTTCCCATGGAAGCCACAAGTGGGTGAAGTCGATCGAAAAGTATCCATTCAAGGACTTAAACCAATTCTGACTTAGTAACATCCCATAAGTCTCTGGGATGTCCACCACTTGGATGTCAATGATGTTGGCTATCCTGGGGTCCTGGATAAGATGTATCTAGATGTTTTTCAATTCCCCCACCATTTTTACAGTAGTCTTATCCAATTGGATTACTGCACCATTAGATGGGGTGGGGTGGAATCTGAGCTTCTGACAAATAGACAAGGGCATGATGTTACCTAAAGCTCTGGAATCCACTAGGCAATTATGTATATTATTTCCATGTATATTTAGGCCTAGTAAGAAGAGAGGATCCTCATTATTTTCGCGGAAGATAGCCGCATTAGCATCTTCGAATGAGACAGTCTTGGGTGGGCGGCTAATGGATTTTGAGTTCCCTATGAGCTTCAGAAGAGACTTCTTCTGCTCGGGACAGTTCAACAAAACCTCCATCAAGGTCATGGAGGTAGTGGTCTGTTCTAATGCTTTTGTGATGTCAAATCTTCCTCCCGGGAACTAGCAATTTTCCTCCGTGAGATCTTTTTCTTGGTTAGAGTTAGAACCTTTTGGAGGCACAGGTCGGTCAGTCATGTTGTTCCGGGGAGGAGGAGTATCTTTGGTAGAGGGTGCAGGTGTGTAAACTGGTCCTTTACCAACCTAACTCTGAGTATTGTATGGAGTCCATGGGTTAGTAAAGAAGTTCGCCTCGAAAGGTGGGATAGATTCGTCAAAGAATCCTTGCAATTCAGACTCTTCTTCATCTTCTCTGGAAGTCCTGAAGAAAATGGTGTCACAGGTGAAGGCGCTGTGGGTTGTTTCCTGGACAGGAGGCTCTAGAGGGGTAGTATCATGCAACTACTGTCTGTCCAGCTGGGAGATCATAATGACCTTCTCCAAAGTGGTGCAATTTACCTCGTTGTGTGTACCAGTATCATGCAATCTACACCAATTAGTCATGGGCTGGAAATCTACAACTAACATAAAATGTGATGGTCCAGCACCATTTTGGTTGGTGTTTTGGTTCGGAGGTGGGCCTCCAGTGTTTGTGTTGTTATTCCATTGCTGCTGATTGGGCCTAGGCCTGTTGTTGAAGTTTCTTCCTTGGGCATTGTTGCTTCGTTGGCCGGAGAAAATGTTTCCCCTCTGGGAATTCAAATTCTGGGGCACGTAGGACCCCGCCTTCAGTTGGCCCATGTCCATGGTCAAGGTGGACAACATTCACCGGAGGGATTCAACCTCGGCGGTCAATTGAGTGTTTGTGTCACAATGTGATGGCTGTTGCTATTGTTGGCTTCCTGGGAAGGCAACAGTATTAGCCGAAGTCAAGGGCGGCAATCCTCCAGTCACGGATGACTGGAAAAAGGGCACTCCAGATGATTGTGTCTGAGTCTGTTGTGCCTGCTACAGCTGATTCCAAGGGAAGACCTCCAGACTCGGTGTCATCTAGGTCTGGGTTGGGTAAACATACTATGCCTATTGGTCTATCAAGGGTGGCGGGGGATTCATTGCTATCGAAGGGGAACCTATTTCCAGATTGGGGTTGTATCCCCCGGCATATGCAGTTTCGCCAGGGATCATGTTGAAAGGTGTGTTCTGCCCAATCCCGCCTGGAGATTTGTTGAGACCACAGGACAGCTCTAGGGCTAGGTTGTAGACTTTTGCCAAGGTGTCCCGGTCGCCCACGGCAGTTGTTCTCCAAAGGAGAGTGGAAACAAAAGGGTCCATCACGTTGAGCTAGGTCTGTATGGTTACGTCTGGAGATGGGATAAAAGGGCCCGTGCACCATTTTAGGGCACATTGGAACCTATGGTTGAATGCCACAAGAGGTTCATTGGGTTCCTTTCTGATGGAGATGAACTAGCTCTGGGACCAGGCTGGGTCCACATGCATGCAAAAGGCAGCCAGGAAGGCGTCCTCCATATCCTGCCAAGTGTTGATAGAGTTGGCAGGCAAGTTAAGGTACCATTTCAACTCACTTTATCCTAGGGACAGGGGGAACATACGGGTCACAACATCTTCATGCTAGATTCAGTGTCGATTCATGGCATCTTTGTATGCCTGTAAGTGTTCTTCTGCAGTCCGTGAGCCTAAGTGCTCATACCGCGGGCAGAACTTCTCCGGGTGAGAGGGTAAATCATTGGTTGCGCCTGAAAAAGTGCCCATTAGAGACCCAATGTTTTTGAAATATGCAGCCATTGGGGGAACTATATGTTGGGTGGTTTGGGTACTGGTTCCCAGGACTTTCTTGGGAGTTTGGGTATTCAGATGTATGGTAGATCCCCAGACAATAGTGGCTGGTGTGATTTTTGAGGTTTATTTCTTTCGAGCAGGGGGCTCGAGTTCGACAAGCCTTCCAGGATTCAGGGCAGACCTAAGGACTCTTTCAAATTTCACTAGGGAGAAAGATCCAATCTCATTGAAGGCTTTTCTTCTAAAAATACAACTCGCGAACCCTCAGAAGGTGTAAAATCAGAATCTTGGGAGGGGGACGAGTTCATGCCCTCCTTCTAGTGCCAGTTTTTGTTGATGGGGTTTTGCTGACTGGGTTCGCCAACAGTCATAAGTTGTCACCAGGTTCCGGGGAAATCGGCCAACTCTGCCTGCAAAGGTTGTCTGGGGGAAATAAATCCTCCAGGCCTTCAAGCATCTGGGTGTCAGGTCACGACGGTGTGGGGCTCGGTTGGGAGAGGTGACTGTTTTTGAGGGGGATAGCTGGTTTCTTCAAATCATTTTCTCCGCACATTCGATCAAAGTAAGGTTTCCCCAAGCACTCTATACTTAGAAAATAAATTGAAAAGATCTTGCAGGGTTAGAAATGCTTCATCTAACTACAGTCATGTTGAAATGTCTGGAACATCAATAATACTCTGATAAACTATACTAAATACCGAAGAAACACATAACCATCAGCTAGCATTTTGTCAGTAGCGAGAGTAAAGAGTTCATTAATCTACTTTAACATATCAGAGTAAAAGACATAAAGAAAATTAAAACATGAAATACCATTAACTCAGAAGAAGGAATGCCAACAACATCATTGCCAAGAATTCTTCCTTCTTTATTAATATTCCTTCCAGCAAGCACTGGTGCGTGATACAATGGCGGCTCTAGGGGAGCATATAACTATTGAAAACTAAACAATGGAGCATTGACCTCTGTAACTAAAATGAGAAATTACTTTTCTATTGCTATGGACAATAAAATCATCAAGTTTGTCGACCCTTGGGAATGGGCTAGTTTTTCTATTTATGCAACTCTTCTAACCCTAACCCTATTTTACATATCTCAATAAAATACAATATCTGGGGGCTGGTACTACCTGTGCCACCCTACAAAAGACCTAGAGATAGAATAGGTTTGCCATGTCAGAAGAATAAGACAAGAATATACAGCGGAGGAATTGGCCTCGAGAAGAGAGCCAAAAAAGGAAGAAGAAGAAAGTAGGTCCCCCCAGGGACCGAGGCTACATGCCTCATAAATGGGAAATGTGGGGCCCTCTCTCCAATGTGCTAGGTGTACCTCTAAGCGTCACCTCGAGAAGACCACCTTGTCAGAAACCAACTGTCAAGTTGAAACCTCCTTGATGTGGCCAACCACCCTCCGACAGTCTTTATTAACCGCTTCTGAAAGTGACCGATCGGCCTCGGGGACCGAGACACGAATCACTTTAAAGAATATAAAATTTTGGATTCGGGTTTCTGGAATCCGAGAACTTATGCCCTAAAAAGAATAAAGAATACTTAATGTGAGTTTTCCTTGGCCTCCGGAGAAAGCTCAAGGTTTCTTATTATCATTGAAGGCCTGGAGGAGGTGGGAAATGCCATCCTAATCTATCTCTTTTAGGCTGGCCCTTCTGTGCCTGGCCACTTCAACTTGTTCCCCCAGGTCTGGAACATTTTCTTTAAATTCATCTTCCATCCTCGCGGCGTCATGACCCTTAAGTATCATGTTGGTTAGTTTCACCATCTGGGCCCCATCCATCCCCTCCAGGGATTGATACCGGGATTTCATTATTTCATCAAAAACTCCCCAAAACTGAATCTTCGGGGGTATATGTATCTGTATTAAGGGGATCAGCCCCAGAAGCCTTTATTACAAAAGACTTATATAAATTAGAAGAATATTTTAAAGTGTTTACCTTCTCTTGCAAGGACTCTACTAGTTGCTTGGTTACCTCCAATGTAAGGTCAAGTCTAGAGTGCTAAGTTCTTACAAAATCAAATGATTCCTCACCCAGAATTCTAGATTCATAAATTATATCTTCTCCCATGGTGAGGAGCTCTTCGAGCTCCACCTTCCACGCTTGGTAATTTTCAGCGTCACTCTCCCACTACTCAATAAGCACTTCTGCTTGATGAATGACTTGCCGGGCCATGTATAAATCTGAGAGAGTGGACACCAAGAAACGCTGGGTGTTTCCTATCTGGAGGGTGACCCACTCGTCCACTGCCTGGGCTTTCTTTTTCATTACTCATAGGGGTTCTATGTCACTCTGTGGTAATTCTTCTGATGTGGAGGTCTTTGGAGGAGTGACATTAATGGGTCAGGCTAGCTCAGTAAGCAATCCCATAAGATTTGCATTCTTTTCTTTTTCAGTTTTGAGCCTCTGGGCCTCTTTCTCATATCGGACCTCCACTGCCCTTGCTGCCTCCTTTAGCAAGTCTACCTCACCTTGCTTTCCCCTCTTGCCTAGGGATACCTCTGCAACATTGTAATCTGCGGGGTCCGTGGTTGCTTCATCAGTGTTTGGGGGAGGTGTTGCCACAACAGAAACCTTTTCTCCGCCCGGCCCAGTTTGAAGAGTATGAAATGTCCGGGCTTTCTTTTCTTTTGGCGAGGCCTGAACTTGGGCCATCATCTCGGCCAGGGAGAGAGGAATCACCAGAGTAGACTGAGCCTTTCTTTTATTGCTTTCTACCAGCCACTGAGGTGGGAGAGGTGGCCTTCCTGCCATAATTTATTCTCCTGATTCTTTCCTAGTCTTCGGTGGCTGTTGTTCTTCAGCAATGTGGACCTCATCCATTCCTCCCCTGCTTCATCCTTTTTTACAGCAATGTTTTCTTCCATTTCCATCTCCTTGACCTTGTCTTGTATGTTTATCATTGGGTCTGGACCCTGGTAGGCTTCCTCGAGGATTTCTTCTTCAAGCTGCTCTTCTTCTTCTTGTTCTTCTGCCAGGGCTCGTTCCTCTATTGGTAGTAGGGGAGGTATCAGGCTGAGATTCAGAGTTTGGGCAGCTGTGATAACCTGCCCAAAGGTTGCCCCTGGGAGTGGCCCCTGGAACGTGGCAGCTGGGGTTACAGTTATTCCTAAAGGTCTGGTTCCCCCAATAGATTCCATTAGTTCACCTTGCTTTAGTTAGTCCACTCCCAGACCCTGCATCTCTTAAGCCCTGGAGATAATCTCCAGTTCTGGCTCTTTTTCTTCTGCCTCTTGCTCCTGTGCAGGTTCTTTTCCCAAGTCTTCTTGGTCTACAGCCTTTTGTTCTGTCTCCGGGACTTCTGTCTCCGCTTGTGTATTGTCCCCTTGCAAATTTCTGAACTCATCGGTTGCAAATACATCAAACTCCTCTTCTGGAGGGGGACTGGCTGGGACCTTTGTGGGTTCTACTTCTTTCTCCGATTCTGGGGAACTAGAAGAAAGGATCTCAACTTATTGGGGTTGGGACATACCTAACCCTAGCTCTGCCTTAAGCTTCTTATTAAGCCTCTTCCTTCTGTGGGTAATCAAAGGTGGCCCCGCATTGGCTATTGCTGCCACTTCCATGGGATCCACCCCTGTTACCTTCACCATTAAGGCTGCCAGCGACGGGGAGGAAGAGGGACGAATTGGTCCGACCGTGAGCGGGGGAGTGGCCAGCCTCGTTATTAACTACTCTCTCATCTGCTGGGAGGTTTCCACAGATTGCTTGATCTACTCCTGTATAGGGACTTCTTGCATAGGAGGCATTGTGTCTATCTCATTTCCCTTATCTACGCCTTGCAAAGAAGTCTCGGCCCCTAGGGTCAATTTGGGTCCCGGCTGTGGTGTTAATTTTGGCACCGGTCGGGGAGCTTGATGAATACTCCTGGGGCACACCCTTTTGAAATAGGTGTGACTTCGCTTGACCACCTCCCTAGTGAAGTCTTTGATCATGGGCCCCTCCTGGGCAGCCCAATCCATTGCTGGCAGAGCCATTTTATCGATCCCCTTGGCTTTGTACTTGGGGTCGATGGTGGGGGCGGTGTCCGAGAAATTCTCTGGGAACCTCTAGAGTCTCAACAGTTGCATCATTCTAGCTGTCATCCTGATAAAGTGCCGAATTCATACCTCCACATCATCTTGGCAATCTACCCAGAAGTCCTCCATATGTATATGATGGGGCTTCGAAGCCCGGGGCAGTGCTGTTGCTATTTTCCCATGCGGATCAAATTTCTTTCGAACTAGATAGAATTCCTACAAGTTATAACTTTTTAGCTCATTGTCTACCTCTTTTGCGGTGGCCAGACTGCAGGTGTAGTTCCCACAAGTGACTGGGAACGGGACGTTGGGGACCTTCTTGAGGGCAAAGAAGGTGTGCAACTCCATCATTTTTTGGCAGTATTCCAATAGCACGATCTTATCCCGACAATACCTGGGTAACAAGTAGGGTTTCTCGGAGAAGCTGGTGACCTTAATGTATGTATGCTACTTGAACTGAATATAGTAGTGTCCATAACTACTGACTAGCTTCATCACCTCAGTGGATAGGCGGTATTCGGCATCCTGGGTGGGTGTAAGCAAATGGTAGTAAACGAACGCATTGTTTACCCAACAAAAACTGGGGAAGCTGGCCTCCCATTGAACCTATGGGAAATGATCCCACGGTGCCTTTTGTTCCAAGCCAATCCATAGCACTCCATCTATAAGTAGGTCGTTGGAGTGGGGCCTCTATTGTGCTAGGGCCCAGAAGACATATAGAACTTCTTCTTCCTGCCCAGCTGAAGAAACTGGGAGTTGACATGATTAGAGATTATTGTGGCCCAGTCGAAGAAGTCTCCCTTGGTGGAGATGCCGAGAAGGAAATAGTACATCCATTTGGCAAACTCCTGGGTGGAGGGTTGCCCAAATACCCGGGCTAATGCTATTATCCCCATCTGGATGCTCTCCTTGAATTCTGAGTGGGAGATTTCTATCTTCATCCTCTTTGGGTCCCTCTTTGCGGTCTTAAGCCAGTTGGTATTCATGTACACCTGGGCAGCATCCTCCAGTTGTGTAAACTGAGAAAAGGCATCAGTCCTTTTAACTACTGTGGCTCTGTCGAATTGTGGGATTCCTAATCCCACCCGGAATGTGTCTGGGTCGAGGGATACCAGAGGAGTGGGGTATCTTGTGGGTTCTATGGCTGCAAGCATAACAGCCCAAACAAAGGAGTTGTAGTTGGCCGCTAGCGTCAGGATAAGCTCTGGAGACTGCACAGAGCATGGGAAACAAGCCGCTCGAAGGATCTCAGAGCCTTCGACATTGATTGCTAATTGATCTCCAGCTTGTCGCTGGATGTGCATCACTTTTACCAAGGCCTGCATCTCTGCCCACGTTCTGACGCTAGTGTCAGTTATAAGTTTAACCTTGGACTCAATCTTTGAGCACGTAATGATTTTGTTTTGCATGAACTTCATGGTGAGGGGCAGTTTCTCCAGGGCCCTTTCCATTTTGGATTTTATAGCTGCCTTGGTGGTCATTGAGGGAAGTTCTGGACTTCCGGGCGGAGAGGATGCAGATGCTTCAGACATAATTGATAGATGAACTCTGAGAACCTGCAAGGCGGAGTGACCGTCAGAATATTTTTATCAAAATAAAATAGTTACTCCGGGGTCCAGAGATCTTACAACCGCGACATTTGCTTTTCCTGAAAAGTTAGTTTCATGCAGAGATACCCGAAAAGCAAAACACATCGTAAACTTAATCTTCATTAAACATCTGGGTCCAGGGATCTTATCACACTAGGTGAAGACATAGGATGGATGGTGGTAGGAGACCTGAAGCCCAGGGAAATGACCGTTAGCGAAAATATGTAAAAAGCTGAGTCATCGAGCCCATGTGGACGCCACATGCGAAGTAATAAATGGAAGTTATGGCGATGACAGCAGAGCCAACTGTCTAAACATGCAAAAATGGAAAGCCACTTGGCTTGGATTGATTATGCGCATGGGATATAAATGAGGTTCTGACAGACTTGATGGAGGAGAGAGAAAACTACCTGTTTGAAACTAGCTGAGAGCCGAGTTTCAAACAGGTGGTTTTCTGCCTTGAAGCGAGCTTAGAGGCAGAAAACCAGACATAGGGGTGACTCAACCAGCTCATTTAGCCACTTAGAAGGATATACATGGAGCTGAGGGATATATACAAAGAAATAAGGAGATATACAAAGACTATATTACAACTATATACATATATACATGAATATACAATGCGGGATGATGCCCGCAGGAAAACCAGACAAGGCAGAAACATATATACAGCTATTTACAAACTTTATAGAGAGACCACCTCCGCACAGAGGGCGGAAAACCCTTTGGTAGAGCCGAACCTCCAATGGGCAGTGAAACTAGAAGACAACAAACCAGACATGATAGAGAAACAAGACAAAATGGGGCAAACAAAAACCAAATAGAACCAAAGAAAACCAGAGAGCGGAAGCAAAAATAGAGAAACAGAAAAGCAGAAACACATACCTGAGAACGCAGAAGGCGGAGGAAAGGGAGGATTTACCACATGAGCTCGAGTTGCCAAACTTTCAGAGTCACCACCATGAAGCACTTGCAATTTCCTTAGAATGACAGAAGATGTTAAGCATTGATTATCATAAACTTTCTGCAAATTCTCTGTTAATTGCTCTCTAATTCTCTCTAAGTGCTCGAAGGTTTTAAATGCGGTAAATGTGAAAGTGACAGATAATCTATATTTATACTATGGTAAAAAGGTAATCCTCCTCCTTCCGGCGATCTCCAGATAAGCAAAACCTCTGAACTCCGGGCCTGGGGATTCCTTGTGATAATATTCTCAAGAACATCATGGCGAATAATCCCAGAGTCCAGAATCCAATTTCCAACAGAAGGCAACCTTTGGGACCGGAGTCCCGGAGACGGAAAGAAAACAAACAAGACACAACGTCGGGGAAGAAAACCTTGGAGAAAAGAAAACAAAAAGGGAAAGAAAGAAGGTAAGGCTGCAAGCAAAAACAAACAACAACAAAAAAAAAAAGGGGGACCCAACATTTTGCACACAAAATGTAGGGATGGGGATGCAGGGCATAACACATGTATACATCTAGCTATACAATCTGAAGAGACTTGATCTCTTTCTGCCAAAATGCTTTCATTGCATTAACTGTCTAGAGATGGACGCATAGAGAATATGTGAGATTTTCCATTTTTATCAGATCCATGCAGGGACCTTGATCATACGTGACCATAGTGGCATCAGTCTATTTGATTTTCTCATCCAGAACTGCTAAGGAGGGCGCTAGTGCATTTCTTAGTTGAGTCTACTTGATTCTTATCTTATTGATCTCAAATTTTTCCTTTTCAATATTGTCCAACTTACCTTGATAGATATTGTTGTAGATGTTCATGTCTTGTGTGGATGTTTCAACTGATTTTCTTACACTATCAACCAAGATATCTGCCTCTTCTATCTTTTTGATATGTTCAGAGGTGAATTTCACTCTGTCCATGTAGTTAGCTATTACATTTCTGCCTTTAGCTGCCAACTCTTTCAACATAGACTGACCAATCTTTAATGAGTTTAGATCTAAGGTAAAAAAATTATCAGTTCATTTAATCTTTCCTTTTTATACTCATCTTTTGCAATTCTAGTAGTTGAGTCTACTAAGCTTGTAAAATGTGCTTTGAAGCTTGTTAGGGTGTTGTTTTTCTTTGGATTTTTCCATGGCTAGGATGCTGATCTTGATCAAGTATTCTTCTCCCCATGCATCCAGAGTTGCTGAGTCAAGAGTTAAGCTTGACAAAAATGAAGTAGATGGTGTGAATATAGTATTCTGACTAGTATCCATGCATTCACTTTTTACTGGGATCTCCATATCTGGTGTTTCATTATTTTGATTATCTTCATCTTTATTCAGGTCTGTTGGATCTGTAGAGGGAACTTCATCTTGTTTTAAAGAAGTGTCATCAGTGCACACCTCCTTTGTCTCCTTAGTTCTTACAAATTCTCTTTCAACTTTGTCCATATCATTGTCAGATGTGGTCATGGATATTTTGATATCATCAATCACTATAGTGTCTCCTAAATCTTTTACTGTATCAGAGGCTATTGAAACTGAGGGTGCTGAAACCTATGGACCTGTCTTAGGTGCATTCTGAATCACTAGTTATGCTACTTGTTTGGGGGGAACTAGAGTTACCTTTGCTATAGGTGCCATTGAAGGATAAATATGTCTATCCATAAACACTTGTGCAAAATATTTTTCAGTCTCTTTCCCAACTAACTCATACTCTTTTTTCATAATATGAAGAGTCCTTGTCTTGGTTCTAAGACGAGGATTTACCAAATCTAATAGAATTTCCTTCTCATCATGTGCACAAATAGGGAGAAGATTATCCAATGTTTCTTCTCTAATCCTCATATCTTCCTCAATTGCATGCCTTTTCATTATCTCTAGAATGTTCCATAACTTGTCTGGTATCACAATTTTGAGTTCTAGAACTGACTTTTTAAACTTAATCATGTGAGAGATGAGGATAGAATGTATCTCAGATTTATCTATTTCTTGATACTTGTCATAAACCTTTGTAATTTTATCTAGTCTTCCTTCATTAACAATCCTGTTCCTTAAGACATAATGACTAGGTAGGAATCCTACCTCAAGAGGAGCTTGAGTATTTCTTACTATACTGTGAGTTGTTCTTGAGGATGGATGACTAGTGGGTGCTTGCTTCCTTCCTCTAGAATTCTTTCTTGGTACAGAAGGTGGAGAGGATTCCAGATCAATGGTGGTAGAGGGAGCAAAAGTTCTCTCTTCAGTCTTCTTTTTCTTCTTCTTCTGGATGTCATCAAACTTCTCTATTTTGACTTGTGTAGAAGTTTTCTCAAGTTCTTTTGCAATCATGGATTCCCCTACTTTATCTAGGTCTTCTTGTGTGACCCCATGAACTTTTAGGATGCTAGATGTAATTCTAGATGCCTTTCTTTTGTTGTCAGCACTGTATAGGAAAAAATTGACTTCATCTGTCTTCTCTCTGTAAGTGCCCCACCTGGGCTCATTAGGATCTTTGAGCGTAGACAAAAGAACTTTTGCATATCCTTCCAACACATGTTCCTCAACTTCATAACCAAGTGGGTGAATCCATTGGGTTCTAGGCTCAATTGCCTCCATGCAAGTGCATTCAGTCTCTACCATGAAACATATGGTCTCCTTATATTTCTCAACTATTTTCTCAGATAATCTGAAACTCTTCTGTATTTTGATCCTAAATGTCTTGATGTCCATGTCCATAGAATCCTTCACACTGCTCTCTGATGTGGCTTTTAGTGAAATCTAAGACATAGTGGGTTTGCTTCTATCTAGGTAAAGATTTTCAACATTACCAACAATGTGGAAGTACAGGTAGTTTATTAAAGACCCAAACCTAAATATCTTGCTCTTGTCATGCTAAATAGCCTTGATGTTCTTAATCAGTTGTGAAAAAAATAGTTCACAGAGATTGTACTAAGTATTATCTCTCACCATTCTTATTGCTGCTAGATCTATTGCTGTGGACACACTATTTAGTCTACTTTCACGCTAAAACTTGTAACCAAGTATCATAGTGAGGAGCTTGATGTCATTTTCCTTAATAGGATCAACTATCATCCTGTGCCTATCACTCCTGGATAAGCATGCTTGCTCAACCTATTTCTTAACATCCTTACCATTTAGAAGAACTGGTCCAGTCTTAGGAAGTCCAGTCATGTCATGGATTAGGTCTGCGGTAATGCGGACAGGAACTTCACCAATCTAGTAGAGGTCATTATGTATCCTTCTCAACAATAATTTAACCCATTTTGGCTCATAGAATTCATGCGCATTAGAATACTCAAAGATATGGTTATCAGTGAGATGCACATATTCATCCTTTAATGAATAGTTAGGTTTCATCATTGATGTCATGAGAGTAGCTATATTGTTATCCCCAATGGTTTATTTCTTACAGTAAATGTAAGCATGAATATCTTCCACATGTACGACTCCTAGAAGAGTCTTAGAGAATGCCCCTTCAACATCATCTAATAAAAACTTGAATGGATGCTTATTAAAGACAACTCTCTTCCTTTTTGCAATGTCAAATACAACTGGGGTTGCCATACTTACATCTTAATTAAGTAGGGTTTCACTGTAAATTGAAATGATGTGACTACTAGGGTTCTGTTCCAACTTTTATCTGTTTACTTAACCACCAAATCTATTATCCTTTCATGCTTTTGTTCTCAATGCTCTTATGCTCTCCAAATTATGTGATCTCAAAAGAAAATGTGAAGATGATCAAATATTTACTGATTTTATAAAGTTTACTGCATTTAATGCTTGCTACCATACGCAATTTTCACAGAGAGATCCAAACTTTGTTTAGAATGTGATATAAACAATGCATGTATGCATACTGCTACAAATTATGATCATAAACATAAATCCAAAGGCACATACTTGGGGGTGAGTATACCAGCCACGCAGGGGTTTAGAGCTAGAATAGCTCCCCTAATACTAAGAAGGTCAACTAACCAGAAGTAGAGGATGCATCCACTATGGATGCATCTACTACCTTGTTCTCATCACTATCCTTCTTTACTTTGACCCATAATTTATCTGAGTTAGCTTTAGCTTCCACAAACTTAACTTCTCCTGATTCTTCAAACAGATAATTTTTAGGATTATCTTGTTTTTGAGTCCTAGATCTACAGAACCTTGAGATGTGTCCAGCCTTTCCACATGAGTGACAAATGATAGGAGATCTGATGTTATTATTTATCATGTTGCACTGCTTGGCTGTTTGTCCATTGTAATTGCATATCTAACATGTAATGTTCTGCAAGTTTCTTGGAGGTTGATTTCTCTGATTTTGTTGATTCATATTTTGTTGGTTTTGTTGTGACTAATTTCTTTGATTTATTCTGCAATGTATAGCCCTGTGGCCAAACTTGTTATAGGAGTAACAATAACCATTGAAAGGTCTTACCTCTTTACAATCTCTTGCCAAGTGACCATGTTTGTTATAGGCATAGCAAGTACGATTGACTGCCTTGTGCCCTGCTTTAGTCTCTTCATGATTCATAGTTTTCTTTACTTTTGTAGATTCTGTTTGAGCTTTCTTTCTTTCTTGTAATGAATTGATCTCAATTTGATCTATACTGTATCCCATACCAGTGGTGTCACCTTTTAGTTTCTATGCATAAAGCTATGATTGAATTAAATTAGAGATTGTGTGTAGTTTATCAATCTTGTCTTTTGCTCCTAATAGTTCAGATTCAATCTTATTTTTAATGTTTTCCAATTCCAAGATTTTCATATTGGCTTGCATGAGTTCTTCATCTAACTTTTTATTTTCTTTGTTCTTTTCTTCAATAACTATTAGGCTATCAGTTAACTGATCATTTGATTCTTCTATCTTATCCTTCAAAGACATGTTATCTTCATTCGGCTTTGATAAGGCTAAATTATTTCCTTTGTTTTGTATAATTTTAATACTCTGTTCTAGTTATTAAAACATTCGAGAGCCTAGCTAGTCAAAACTTGTGATAAAAGTCTAGATAAAACTGTTAAACCATGGGTAGATGTTTTTGACATACTTTGCTAATATTATACATATAATGTAGCATTTCATAAAACTATCAGAATATATGTTCTAACATCTAGATATTTAATTTGATTAAGCTTGTTGCATGAATATTTCCATGTCATAACTAACTTGGTAGGAGAGAAGCGGCTAGAGAGTGGTCCACAGTATTCAAAGAAGACCGTTGAAGAGTAGCTATGGTGGAGTGATCATTACAGTACTAGGAAAACACAACTACTACAATGGAGCCATTATTCCAGGATGTGGGGATGTAGCATGCCTATATTCCCTCTGCACTTAGTACACTAAATTGGTCATCCGAGTTTCATTACCCACACTGCAGGCTGTTGTATTTCCATATTCTTCTTCGGCATGTTTTCAGCAAGATGGTTTTCCTTTCTATTTTGTAATAATGTTCGATCCTCTATATATAGGGATTGGACTGATAGTTTGAAGTTAGATATAAATTAGAGAAAAGGTTTTGGGAGAACACTGTTGTATTTTCACAGCAATCTATTTCAAGTTCCATGTCTTGTTTTTATGTAATGATTTTTTGAAACACAATGAAATAGTTCTTGGTTTACATTCTGTGTCCATAGTTTAGGAGAAACTGACCAAGGGGGCCCACTTGGGAGGTGGAATAGGTTAGAATATAATAGATTTCATTTCCAGTATTTCCAAGCATTTACAGTATTTTAGATAGAAGTTACAATTTCTTCCTGCAGCATCGCAACTTGTGAGTGTTCTTGCAG
This sequence comes from Thuja plicata, assembly GCA_018584345.1. NCBI lineage: Eukaryota > Viridiplantae > Streptophyta > Pinopsida > Cupressales > Cupressaceae > Thuja > Thuja plicata. The sequence goes on from MU224469.1 coordinate 1,101,168, forward strand.
CATCTGCAAGAATAGTTATAATGGATGTTTTAGGTTGAAATCTTAGGTTTCAGTAGAGTTGCAATTTCTAGCATTCATTCTAGTAAGAAGATAAATGTATTCTTTTCCTACAGTGCTAGTGT
>MU224469.1:1101339-1122704 GCA_018584345.1 Thuja plicata
GCAACATAAGCAGAATGACTCCTTAAGGAACCTAGTGCACATACCGTGCCGACCATTTCAAGTATACATCCCTGGGTTGACAAGTTAAATGCACCTCATAATGGGAAAAATAGTCCTTAGATTGAATGAACAATTCCTAAGAAAGGCCTTGAGCATGATTATTATACACCTATTGTGAGGCAGTTCATTTTTGGCACCGCTGCCGGGGATGGTGTCAAGCTAGGAACATTTTTGAGTCATTTTTCATTCCTAGATTAGTTTTTAGATTTATATCTCTAAAAATTTCTTCACAAGCATGAAGAATTCATGTGCATGCATCAAAGAGAAAGGCGACGAGATGAATATGGTAGATTTCTCCTAGCAGAGCCTTCTAAATTGAACAAGGAAGTTGAAAAAGTTGAGTTACCCTTTGAGGATGCAAGCCTCGACTTTCCTGCAGCATCTTCCTCTAGAGAAGAACCATTTGACATAAGTGGCTTCCAACCTTTTGCAAAAATCTTGGCCAGCTTTCTAGATAATTTCGTCCCAAATCTACCTAACATTAACAATCCAGTAGCCAATGCTCCTTTCCAGTAGCAACCCCACAATCAAATACCTCCAGTAATGGCACATCCTACTTTCCCATTTCCTCTCCCAAGCCTTATAAACAATGCTAATCTCAAGAATATACCCACATCTACTCTTCCAAAGTTTTATGGTCTTATAACTGAGGATCCTGACACTTTCTTGTTTGAGTTTGACATACTGTGTCAAAGTTTTGACTATAATAGTGATGCCCATAAGCTCAATTTGTTTCCTACAACATTGAAAGAGTCAGCATTACGATGGTTCATGGGCTTAGGAGCCAATGCAGCAGGTACTTAGGATGAGATGCAGACGTTGTTTCTACAGAAATATAAAGATTATTGCAAAGGCAGTGACCCAAAAGGAGATGATATCTTTAGGATGTCTCAAAAGGAAGACGAAACATTGGAGGATTATGTTTCATGATTTTTGTACACAATGCAAAAGAATCCCCAGCATGTACTGGTAGAGGACTCACAGAAGCTAGTCTTTTTGAGAGGGGTAAATGACAACTATCTGGAAGCATTAGATTTGATGGCTGGTGGAGACATATCCCAATCTTCTTGGGATGACCTCAAGAAAATCTGTCAAAACTACTCGAGGTCAACTGTGAAGAAAGGCAGAGGATACTAGACCATAGTCACAAAAGGGATTGGTTCTGGCATCTCAAAGATGGAGATATCCAATTTTCTCATGGATTTCAAGCAAGATATTATAAATTATGTAGCTACACATCTTGACACAATGACTACTAAGAAGAAGCATGCAGAAGCTGAAACACAATTGGTTGAGTATTGTCCACACTACCACAAACAGAAGCAAGACTGTGGATGTAAGCTAGTAGCCAATTTGGAAAACCAACATTTGCCAACTGACTACATGAAGATAGAAGGAGACAATGATCAAGTGTTCTTCATTGCTCAACAATGACCATGGGCTTCACGACAAGGTATGCCACAAGATCCTCTACAGTTTTCAAATTTTAATAATAATCAGTGGCAAAACCAAAATTATCAGAACACTTCTTAGTACTCTCAACCCCAATGGCCAAACCAGCAAAATAACACATGGCCAAACCAGGAAAATAACCAATGGCAAAATTAGCAAAATAATCAGTGGCCAAATCAACAAAATAATTAGTGGCCTAGTCAGCAAAATCAATGGCAACCACTGCAAGGAAATTGGCAGCAAACTAACCAATGGAGGGGGTCTCCACAGTGGCCTAACCAAAATTTTGGCAGTCCATAATTACCACCACTAGTGCAACCACCTGCAATAATGCCACCTCCTATAGCAACTAATGCTAATCCAAAGCCTACCTAATTGCCTACTCAACCACAGCCAAATCCAAATAATAAACAGTAGTAGCAGCAAGCATACACTACTGACACTCAACAGTTCCCTACTTATTCTGTAGAAATAGATGATATTCATTTGAGGTCTGGTACCACTATGCCCACACCTGAATGTCCTATAATTATGGAAGTTGCAAACATTCCTGCAGCACTGCTTATAGAAGCCACATTGCCAAATACCAGCCAGCCTACTGATATACCCAATAGAACTACTATCCACACTTCAAATCCACCCTTTCCATAGAGGTTAAATAAATAAAAACCTATACCCCAGGAGGAAGAAACATTTGATATTATTGAGCAACTGAAAAATATGAATATTCAAATTCCACTGTTTCAAGCTATCAAAGATATACCTGTTTATGGAAAGGCTATTAAGGAAGTATGCCTTAAGAAGCCAGGGTGAAAGAAGAAAGACCCTCATATAGTACATGTTGTAGGCTAATTAGCAGATATCATGTGAGGAAACGTGGTAATACCTAAGTATTTAGATCCTGGCAGTCCAATAGTCAACCTGATAATAAATGGATAGACTGTGAAAAATGCCCTAGTTGATTTGGGAGAAGCAATAAATGTTATGAATAAAGATACAATGCACAGGCTAAGCATAGAAGGCTTAAGAAAAACAACCATAGTGTTACAACTTGTTGATAGTTCAACTGTTACTCTAGAGGGCCTCATAGAAAATGTGATAGTAACCTTAGATTCATGGGAGTATCCTGCCGATTTTCTCATCCTATCACCTAAAGTAAATTTTGTTGGTTATCCTGTAATCTTGGGAAGACCTTGGTTAGCCACTATTGATGCCAAAATTAATTGTAGATCAGGAAATATGACAATTTCAAATGGATAAGACATAGGGAAACTAGCCCTATATCCTCCTGCCCAACCCCAGCCAGACCTGGGAGAACCTATTTGGCTAGACCTAAGAGACAAAGAGGAGGATGAGCTTAATTCAATAGCCCAGCTCATGATGTTGCATATGCAATCTTTTCTAAATATGAAAGAAGAAGATGATGTGATACAGAGAATTCTAACCAATGAATGTGTTGTGGCTAAGGATGTTTTAGAAAGTTATGTTTTACAGCTATGTACCTATGAGGATTGTATGCCTCCAGCAAACCCTGAAATGATTAATCAATTGCTTGCAAATGAAATAGTTAGAATTCTAGTGCCTAAAGTGTTGATGGAAGAGCTAACAACAACAGTAGAATTGTCCTCAAGATGAAGCCTCCATGTAAACAACAAGTTGTCCCAATCATAGCTGGCATTGTTAACAAAGCTCCTCAGTCAGCATGAAAAAGAATTTGCATGGGATTACGGAGATATGGAGGGACTAAACCCAAAACTCTGCACCCACAAAATCTACATCAATGATGGAATTTTTCCACTTTGACAACCACAGAGGAGAATAAATCCAGCACTAAGAGAAATAGTTAAAACAGAGTTGCAGAAGCTGTTGGATGTTGAATTCATCTACCCAATCTTTGACAGCAAGTGGGTATCACCATTGGTAATTGTACCTAATAAATGAGGTAAGTGGTGGATATGTGTGGATTATAGAGAATTAAATAATGCTACAAAAAAAGACCACTTTCCTTTGCCTTTTATTGACCAGCTCTTGGATAATTTGGCTGGAAAGAAATATTTCTCCTTCCTGGATGGATACAGTGGTTACAATCAAATAAGCATTTCCCCCAAAGATCAAGAAAATACTATGTTCACATGTCCTTGGGGCACATATGCCTATTGAGTACTACCATTTGGATTATGCAATGCACCTCGTACCTTTTAGAGAGTTGTGATTAGCATCTTTGCTAACATATCACATGATTTCATGGAAATATACATGGACGACTTCACAACATTCAATGTCACATTTGAGGAATCTCTAAAGAATTTGGAGAAAGCACTGATCATATGAAAGGAGCATAACCTATCTCTCAATAGTGAAAAGTTCTTTCTAATGATGCAGGAAGGAGTGGTGTTGGGATATTTTATCTCCGAAGTTGGAATACAGGTAGACCCTGCAAAGATAGAGGTAATTCTCACACTCCCTATTTTACTACTAAGAAAAAATAAGTCAGATCTTTCCTAGGTCACGCTGGTTATTATAGGAGGTTTATGTAGAACTTTAGTCAAATAGCTAGTCCTCTGTACAACTTACTTACCAAAAAAGCTGAATTTGCTTGGACAAAAGAATGTGATGAGTCCTTCCTGTAGCTCAAGTCACTTTTGACAACTGCACCAGTACTTAAGGGTCCTAACTGGACATTGCCATTTCACATCCATACAGAAGCTTTAGACTATGATGTAGGTGATGTCTTAGGAAAGAAGACTAAAAACCTTGAAAATGCAATCTATTATATCAGTAAGAGTCTACATGGACCAGAGTTAAACTATACAGTGACTGAGAAAGAATTGTTAGTAGTAGTTTATGCTTTGAACAAATTCTACCATTATGTAACTGGTTATCCTATCTATGTTCATACTGACCATGAAGCAATTAAGTATCTCATGAACAAACCTACCATAACAAGTAGTTTAGCAAGATGGCTTCTTCTATTGTAGGAATTTGATATAACAATCATTGACAAGCCAGGGAAAGCAAATGTGGTAGCTGATAATCTATCCAGACTTCATCATGTTGCAGAAGATACTACTTTGATAGATGATACATTTCTAGATGAAAATTTGTTTCATATTGCTGTCCAAAATCCATGGTATGTAGATATAACTAACTACCTAGTAGCTAATAAAATGCCCACACATTTCTCTTATAAGGAAAAAGGCTCCTTGTGGAGAAAATCTTCCATTTCTCTTGGATTGATAGCATAATATTTTACACTGGACCTGACCAAGTCATGAGAAGATGTGTAAGAGAAGACGAGACATATGACATTCTTTATGCATGTCACAATGAACCATGTGGAGGGCACTTTGCAGCCAAATGAACAACATAGAAGATTTTAACAACTGGCTACTATTGGCCTACTCTTCACAAAGATGCAGCAAGTTATACAAGAAAGTGTGACAAATGCCAGAGAATGGGTCAACCAACAAGATCAGATGAAATTCCCTTAAACCCACAGGTGGTGGTAACACCATTTGATAAATGGGGCATGGACTTTATTGGTCCAATAGATCCTCCATCTAATGGGGATTGCCAATTGTTGCAACAGAGGAGCGAATAGCAGAAGTGACCAGTTTGCCAATAGTAGGGGAACATTATCCCAATGCCCATGATGCCAGGTCAGCCAGGGCTCAATTCACCCTACCAGGAGACCCTCCATTGGAAATCACTAATCAAGGATGCAAAAGGATGTCCATTCCTCCACCATACTAGGAGTTGGCTACACACATTATAAGTTATTTCACCTATGAGGGATGATTCTCTAATTTACATGCACACCATTTTAAGTTTCTTAGTTATATGTGACATAATATTCCACTAAATGCACCCAATTTTCTGTTTAATATGTTGTGCATTAGTGTCGAAGAAACACGAAAAGGGAAAGACAACTCTGTGACTCACCATGCCCTGATTAAATTACTCATAGAAATATCTCTTAGGGATGCCTCCCCTATGACATGGGTAGAGTTCATCCATCATAAAACCCTTTAGCCCCAAATTGCCCCTAATGTGCAAGATAACCAAGATAATGCAGTCTCCCTTGATTCAGTTGCTGAGCAAAATACCCAAGGGGCAGAACCTAAAAATTTACAAGAAAAGGTTCCTTTAACTGCTCACATGAGCAAGATACCTTTTGCTACCAAAACAAAAGGAAAACGTAAGTTGGAAGGAGAAACATCACTTCCTGTAGATGAACCTCAAAACCCTCAAGTTTCAAGAAAGAAGAAAATTAAATTAGTTCCTACAGCCACTACTCCTGCATCAGAGATGACAAAAAGGGATAATAAGAAAAAGGCCGTAGAAATTGAGGAAATTCTGGTAAGAAGGAGCCCTAGGATGAGAGGCAGATTCCTAAAGTGCCCACCAAAAGCTAGCCCTCTTCCCCCAAGCAATTTAGAGAGGAAATTCCTATCCATGTTGTTCCCGATGACTCTCCCAATCAGCCTGAGATGCCTGACATTCCTCAAAATCTAGAAGAGGAATGTGGTGATGAACCAAATGTATGTTAGAATGACCCAGGAATCAACCAACAGGATGTTCCAACTCGGGAGGAAGAAACCTTTATAGCTCACCAGCTGGCTTGTGCAAGAAATGCTTTAGTTCCCTACAAATGAACTTGGTTGATAAACTTCCTAGAGCAGTCATATAGAGAGTAGAGAAAGAAGGATAATCAGGATGGAAGCAGTGATTCAATTACCTTGCAAGCACTTATCTTCCACTTATATAATAATCATGTAATGACAACCACTCTATGGGGGGAAGAAAAGAAGAAACTACAGAAAGAAATAACAGAACAATGAGCGAAAATTACAGACTTGAAAGATCAGTTGACAAAGAAAAAATAGAGAATGGACCATGCTCTTAAACTAACTGACTAGGTCATTGCTTGTAGACCTCCACCTAGGGTCTATACTATCTATCTCAAAGAACAATTCCTTCTATTCCAATTGATGATGACCCTCAAGGATATAAATACAGAGTTCAAATCAGCCCAAGAATTCTATGGGTTATACCAAACACTTCCATCTTGGCAACAAAACCTACTCTACGAGTTATACGTGCATAATTTCATCATCCCCATAGAAACTGAATGGAATTCCCTGCCTTACATCGGGGATATACACCTAAGGGATCTAATGTCATGGATGCACAATGAAGCTAACTATGATAGGCAGTTGGGGAATTACAGAGATCTTGAGAAGATAGAACCCCTACCATTAAGAGCAGAAAGCAGTCAACTAGAAGTATTCCTGAGGGATTGGTTTAGACTGACATATGGGAACATCAAGAAGGAAATAAGGGATAAAATTTTTAAACTCAGAGCAAAAGTTTATGCAGAATATGATAGAATGTCCTACTTTGTCTTCCAAAGAGCCCTAATGAGTGCAAGAAGTAGATGGGGCAGATTATCAGAGGTCTTTAAAAGATCAAAACCACATAGCCCCATTAACCTTGAAGCAGCTATACACCGAGCCCCAAAGTACATAGCACTGGGTAGGCAAATCAGGTAGGAGCTCTGGTGTCCACTCACAATACAAATGCCCATGCTCCTATGGCCCTTGTATGATATCAATGCTACCAATCTTGATGGGATGCAGGAAGATCACAGAAGGGAAGTTTGGGAAAGAACAAGGGGATTCTACTACTCCTTTAAGAGCCAGAGGAGGGGAAGAATTGAAGTTGGTGACTACAGGTCAATTGCCAGAAGGTGCAATGCTTGAGGACAATAATTTGATTAACCAAGGGGTAGATGATAAGGATAAATTATTGCCTTTGTTTTGTATAATTTTAATACTTTGTTCTAGTATTTGTTAAAACATTCGAGAGCCTAGCTAGTCAAAACTTGTGATAAAAGTCCAGATAAAACTGTTAAAATATGGGTAGATGTTTTTGACATACTTTTCTAATGTTATAAATATAATGCAGTATTTCATAAAACCATCAGAATATATGTTCTAACATCTAGATATTTAATTTGATTAATATTGTTGCATGAATATTTCCACGTCATAACTAACTTGGCAGGAGAGAAGTGGCTAGAGAGTGGTCGACAGTATTCAAAGAAGACCATTGAAGACTAGCTATGGTGGAGTGATCATTACAGCACCAGGAAAACATGGCTACTACAATGGAGCCATTAGTCCAGGATGCGGGGATGTAGTGCACCTATATTCCCTCTGCACTTAGTACGTTGAATTGGTCATTCGAGTTTCATTACCCACACCGTGGGCTATTGTATTTCCATATTCTTCTCCAGCATATTTTCAGCAAGATGGTTTTCCTTTCTGTTTTGTAATAATGTTCAATCCTCTATATATAGGGATTGGACCGATAGTTTGAAGTTAGATAGAAATCAGAGAAAAGGTTTTGGGAGAACACTGTTGTATTTTCACAGCAATCTATTTCAATTTCCATGTCTTGTTTTTATGTAATGAGTTTTTGGAACACAATGAAATAGTTCTTGGTTTACATTCTGTGTTCATAGTTTAGCAGAAATTGACCAAGGGGGCCCACTTGGGAGGTGGAATAGGTTAGAATAGAATAGATTTCATTTCCAGCATTTCAAAGCATTTTCAGTATTTCAGATAGAAGTTATAACTTCTTCCTGCAGCATCGCAACTTGGGAGTGTTCTTGCAGCATCTGCAAGAATAGTTATAATGCATGTTTTAGGTTGAAATCTTAGGTTTTAGTAGAGTTGCAATTTCTAGCATTCATTCCAGTAAGAAGATAAATGTATTCTTTTCCTGCAGTGCTAGTGGAGGTTTCTTTTATGCATTTTTACCTTCCTACAGCATAAGCAGAATGACTTCTTAAGGAACCTAGTGCACATACGATGCCGACCATTTCAAGTATATGTCCCTGGGTTGACAAGTTAAATGCACCTCATAATGGGAAAAATAGTCCTTAGATTGAATGAACCATTCCTAAGAAAGGCCTTGAGCATGATTATTATACACCTATTGTGAGGCGGTTCAAGATTCTTGTGCATTTTTCCCAAGTCATTGGTAGAGAAATATTTCAGATCTTTCCTTAATTTATTGATAAGCATTTGAGAGCCATCAACTTTTAGTTTAATTTCCTCATTTTCTTTCTTAGACCTATCTAGATCTTCAAGGGCTGCTTCAAGATTCTTTTTCATATGTTTAACTTCTATTGAATCCATGATCTCCTCAAGTGGTCAAACTTTTCTCTCAGAGGACCAGAGCTCTGATACCAATTTTTAGAAACACTAAGAGGGGGGGTGAATTAGTGTTTGCCTATTTATTATATGTTAGAAATTTAAACATAAATCAAACATACATCCAATGAAGCTTAACACAAGAACATATAACACATGATATGATTACGGGGAAACCTTGATCAGAGGAAAACCCTAGTGGGAATTAGTACCCACAAATATTGCACTAGTATAATGAGTCTGTTAAAGTTTCTTTTCCCTGTTAGGAGTAGTATTTACAATGCAAGTATAATGACCTGGTTAAAGCCTTGAATCTGTTAGGAATATTTTACAAACAACCCTATTAGGGGTGAGGACTCACTATCCAAGAGCTCATTGCTCAATGAGAAAAAAGGTTACAACCTCCATAGAATAGATATGCACTATATCCAAAAGTGAACTGTTGTATATGAAATGGATTTCTAATCAATTCTAGTTATGCACTTATGCTCTTATCTTCTTTAGGGGCTCTATCTCATGCTGACATATTTACACTGCTCTGCTCTACTTATTCCTTCAACACTTCAAATATATCTTTTCATTTTATATATATATATATATATATGCCTGAATAGATGCGACTATAAACAAGACATTAGTCGGCCCAAAAACATAATACACAATCCTTCCAAACAAATTAGCTTAAGCGTGTTTACTACAATAATAAAGATATTATTACAAACATACTATCATAAGTGCTTGGCCTTTACACAATAAAATATTATATGCTTATCCAAAACATAAGTCGGCTACATGCTCTGTCTTCTGAACTGTAGTAGTACTGTTCTTGTTGTAACTTATCTGTACTATCATTCTGTACCATCCGTGTCTAGACTTAGTATGTACACGTAACATAGAACATGTATGTGAACACACATACCCTAATTTGATCACTCCTACGTGTGTTTATGTGCTGATCACTGTATAACTATGTCTGTCCTATTTTCTATACTTAGTCATTTTTTACTTCCAAGTTTACTTGATGGAAACTCTATATGACTTTGTTTCCATAATGACAACACAAAATAAGTCATGTAACCTCTGGGAGTCAACTTGCCAACAATGTGGCCCTTCATGAAAATATTTCTTAATATGACTATCATCTAGTCAATCATCTGAATAATGAGGTCTAGAATTAGGATCTGAACAGTCCACATCAAGTTGATATCACATATGGTGTGTAGCACCATAATCTATATTTTCTTGACAAAATTAGACCCTACCTTTCAATTTCTATTTTTCCTTACTAATTTCTTGATTTGAAGAAGATGCTTTAATAGAATGAGTTACCTCAATGTTATTCTTTTTGAGTAGGAAAGTGAAGTGCTCAATTTGTTTTTTCATGTGTTGATGTTCTTCATGACCAGTTTTGTTAAAGAAGGAAAATTTAACTCTCTTAGTAGTTGATTTACTTTGTTGAGATGAGTTATCATTTTTTAAGTTATCAATTTTGAAATTTTGTCTTGTTATCATTTTTGAAGTTATCAATTTTGTCCCTTTTGGTTTTCTTTTTCTCTCCTTTATTAATTTGTTTCTTTTCATTTCCTACAATTAGAGCTTGTGCCTTAGTAGATTTTAAAGTACCCATTTTAATTAAATTTTCTTATTTCCTTGTAATATCAACAATAAATTTATCAAGTGAGGGCATAGACCATGAGGCACCAAGGGCTCTTTTAGTGGAATAGAAAGTAGAGACAAACAATGAAAATTTAAAACCTAGTTTGAAAAGTACAAAAAGGGTTAATCAATCCTCTTTCTTGTCAATTCCATAAACTATTAATTTCAAGGTCAAATATTTAAATATAGGGAAGAAGTCCTCTTGATTTGAAAAAATTGAAGGACTAAGACCTAGAAGTTGATTTTCTAACTCATGACTTCAAAGTTTATCAATTGTCTCGAATAGTTTGTTTAGAGATTCCCAAACTTTGTTGGGTGTTTTCAAGTTCTCAGCATGAAAAACTAATTCAGGAGATAGGTTTAAAAATAGAAATCCAAATTCTTGGTCACACATATTTAAGAACTTTTCTTTGTCCTTAGCTCCATTAGGTTCTTTTTATGTTCCCTCTATAGACACCTAAAATTTACCAAGTGTATCTCAAACATTCCAAGCTATAAATCTCAGCCAAATGCCTTAAAATGTCATCTCAATGCAAATCAAATGGATCAAAACAAATAGAAAAAATTCAAATCAAATTAAAAGATCAAATAATTAAATTCTAAGCCTAAAGGGATTAATCAAATTAATTGATTTTTCAATTGTATAGTTCAAATCAAAAAGATCAAATCCAACCCAATCACCCTTCCATGTCTAATTTTATTAAATGATGGAGTTATTTAATTCCTAATATCTTTGAGACAACCAACCAACTTTCCCTCCATTTGAAAACACCTCAAAGCTTTTGAGTTAACCAAACTTTGATCATGATTAACTCACTCTACCCCCTACCCTTGGGAAAATGCTATAAATACAAGTCATTTCCTTTGTGTTTGGGATCCAAGAATTTTAAGAGCAAAATCATCCTTATTATAGGCACATTGAGAGAATATGAGGAGCATTTGAGAGCCTTTTTGAGATAATTTTAGCATTTGCATTACATCTAGAATATCATGTTTAGGAGCATTTGTTATTTTCTCATATAATCTTGGAGCATTTTTTAGCATTTTGAGCATTCTAGCTAGATTTGAGAATTCATTTTTCATACATATCTCATTCTAGGATTGTCCTTGAGAGAGATTAAGCCTGAGAGCTCTCTAAAAAAAGCTTGGATAGAGAACTATGAGATGATATAGATTGTTTAGCTTCAATTCTTAGATTAATTTATTTTGTCATTCCATAGAATTATTATTTTCAATCTTAATTTCATGAAGGTGTATTTTCTTACACACATAATGGCGCCCATTGTGGGGCTCTAAGCCTCTTTACTGACATTTTATCTTAATATTTGGTCTGTTTTCTTTGTTTTTGGTGTTTTTCTTGCAGAAAATAGGAGAAGAGCCACGTATGCTACGCCAAGAGCCTCTTACGAACAACAAAACGCCACCCATGGAGCTTTATTTGTCTTCGTCTTTCATTTTGCTGCCGCGTCTAAGATAAAGTGGGCCACCTACCAGATAAATCGTGCCACCTGTTAGATAAAGTGTACCACCTGTGACTTTTTAACAGCCGCCTACCAACCATCTCTGACCACATTTTATACTTTGTGCAACGCTTGCTGGTTTTAATTAGCTGCCTGTGGTATTTTAAGAGCTACATTTTAAAATATAATAGACGTGTTTAAAGCTTTAAATTATGCTTAGTAATATTTGATATTCGTTATTTAGTTTTTAAATGCCGCATAATCTCTTTTTCTTTAAATCAGGTTTTAATTAATTCTATCACTGGTATAATTCTCTATGTTTTCCTGTTCTACAAATGAAAAATCACCCAAAGGTACAGAAACCAGAGAAGTGGGTCTCCAAGCCTAGCAAAGAGGTAAGAATCAAAACCAAGAATGATAAAGAGATAAATAATGCAAATTTATTAGAGAGTTTGTTTGAGGAATAGCATTTGTATGATCATTACATTAAGGTGTTCTTTACATATAAACAAAAATTTCCTACTCTCTAATTGAGTTTGCATGCTTACTTCTTTAAAGGCTTTAATTGATAAATTGTTCATTTAAAAAGAGCTTTTAGGAGGTATTTGTGTCATTTAAAGTTTTTCCAAGTTTTCTTCACTTTGTTGTGCTTTGTGTTGACTAACTTGTTGGAGGAGATGGATTGGGAACGATCGTCACTAGGTGAGTAAAAATAAGCCAAATACTCAAAAATGCGCCTAGCCTTTTGCTAGCTTCAAAATCAGGTACTTATCTCATCAAGCTTGCATTTGATAAAATTATGGCTTTCTTTTAAATCTAGCATAAGTAGAAAATCCTCTATTTTTGTCCAAATTGAACCAACATTAGGCATATGCTCTTCACTTTTAAAAGTGAATCAAAAAGCCAAACGTGCAAAGCCAATTTGGTAGAAAGACAAGGATAAACAATTGAACCACACATTTCAATTCTAAGAACCTCCTTGTTAAGGGGTTGAAAATCAACAAATATGTTTGAAGTGTTTGGAACAAAAGGAAAATAATAGGGATATGCTCTTCACTCTTTGAGTAAATCAAATTCCAAAACTTGTTGGACCAATTTCAATTCCCTCTTTTCATGAACATGCTAGCTAATTAAAGCTTTAAAGGGCCTACCTCCTGAGAATTGCCTTACGAGGACGGTGAGAGGGAATGACCCAAAGTGGGAGATATTTTATTTTACCACAATATCATCTTACCCACTATAAATAATGCACTTTTCCTTAATCAAGAAGTGAGTAAAACTTGTGCAAGCCATCCTCACTTCCTCTAGTAGTCCTTCAGGATTGCGCAAAATCATACTTTTGTGCATGTGGGAAGCCCTCAAAGGGGTAAAGGATCTTGTCAAGGTTTAGACTGGAATAAGTTGGAACCTGATAAAATAGAAGACCTACCTTTGTAGAGTCATGTTTAAAAGCCAAATTTGTTGATGCTAAGGTAGATTGCTTGGAAGACATTCTTGTGTAAACCTGTTAAAACATCCGAGAAGATACACTTTTAGTGTGGTTTTAGGGATATGGTGCAAATTTTACATGTGTGTTGAGTTTGTACTTCATTTTCATGCAAGAATATTTTTTGATAAATCTTATCAAAAACCTTAAAATTTCAAACCCCAAAAACATCAATAAAATTGTCAAAATTAACTCTGATCAGCAAAGCACCGCGTATAATCATTTCAACGCCACATAAAAACAAAGCTAGGCCACTTGTTAAACATCAAATGATGCTTAGTAACATCAAACAACCACTTGTTAACTAGAAAGATCCGCATAAAAATATTTCCAAAATGCTTGGCGACAGACAAATGTCACATGACAACTACAGAGCACCGCGTACAAATTTTCTAGTAACCACGTATTATCATTTAAAGGCCGCCTACATAGGTAAGAGCTGCCTGGAATTTTTAAAAGGCAAATAGTAGGTACCTGCCAAAAGTTTGAAAACAAGAAAATTTGATTTTTGGATACCCTTTTGGACATTATATCACTATGGATACCTATCTTGATCAGAATCTGCCATTATTGGGCATTTTGCAAATTTATACATGGATTGGTCATTTAAGCGAGTTTGAAAACTTGAGATCATCATTTGACATATGTTAATGCCAGATTTTACTTGATCACATTACATCAAGACAACCCTACAACCGGGTAGGTCTTATCTAAGACAAGAGTGTCCCTTCTTGGGTGATCCTTTTTCTGTGAATCCCATACATGAACCCATCAAAGAAACAGAACCAATGATGTCTTTCCCATTTGGTCATATAGATCCTGATCAGATTAATCATGTAAACAAGGATATGACCCAACAAGGAAATTTTGATCCTAACAATAAAGGATCCAACAACAATACCAATGGAGGGACAAATGTAGATCCTAACAATCAAGGGATGAACAACACCAATAACAGAGGTAATATGGACCCTAATGATGAAGAGTTAACCGATGAAAAGGTTACTGAGGCTATGAAAAGCCTTTTCTTTATGAAACTCATGGACAAAGTATTGGAAAAAGATAAATAGAAATACTTCCTAGACCTAGCACAAACGGGTCTCAAGATTCCACACGATTATGATTTCACCAAGCTCAAGAAAGAAGAAGCAGAGGATAACCCCATTGATATCATGAACAAACAATTCTAGCTTTTTAAAATACAATTGGACACATTGAAACAAGGTGGGGCTCCTAAACCTTTCTCTATTGAATCCTTGTGTCCATTTCCATTTGACAATTCCTTATTCATGATACCATTTCCAACAAATCTTATTTATCCGAAATATGATAAATATGAAGGAACATCTGATCCTCAAGATCACCTAAGGGAATTTGTGCCCTAGGTTTAGAATTCATGCATGACACAACTTACCTCATGAGGTTATTCCCTATAAGTTTGGGAGGCATGGCAATGGATTGGTTCTCAAAATTACCCTTTGGTATTAGAACCTTTGAGGAATTGGCCTCTAAATTTGTAACTCACTATTCTTATAACATCAAACATGAGGTTACCATGCTAAATCTATGCAATACCAAACAAAGAGATGGAGAGGGATTCCCACTTTTCCTACAATGATGGAGAGCGGTATTTTCTAGATACCCTCGAAGTGTACCCAAAAAGGAAAAGATGGATATCTTTGTGAATAGCCTGAATCATGAAATGAACTATTGATTAAGGCTACAATGTCCTAAATCATCCCAAGACTTAATTGAGAATGGGGTGACAATAGAATAGGTATTGGTAAAAAGTGGAGAAATCAAACTCTACAAAGATAACAAGAATAACAACAACAACAACAATACCTCCAACACCAATCAAAATTGAAATAACAACAACAACAATAGTCGATATTGGAAAAGGAATAAAAACAACAATAAAGGAGTAGTTAATGATGGAGTGGTGGAGGATAATGCTCTAAAGGCTATCCCTTTTAATCTCACTCAAAACTCAACTCAAGCCAATAATGTGAATCAAGCACCCAAAGTGCCCTTCAACAACAACACTAATAACAACTTTGGGAATAATCAAGGGGCTCCTAAGCCTAAACCTTTCTTTGCACATACACCTAAAAGGACATTCACTACATTGGGTGAACCATTGGAAAATGCATTAAAGACACTTATTGCAAATAATCTTATCAATCTACCAAAGGCTCAACCCTATGAACCTCACATCAAGCCCAACTAGTAAAATGAGAACAACCATTGTGACTATCATCGAAATAGGGGACATAAGACCAGTGATTGCCTACATCTTAAACATGTGGTACAATATCTCATAGACAAAAGTGTGATAAAGGTGGATAGACCTCAAACTAATGAAGATCACATAGCCTTTAAAACTCCTTTTTATAAGCATGAAAAGGGAGAATCTTCTAATTCCAACAATGGAGGAAAAAATGCAAATAATGTAAAAGGCAGTCATAATGTTAACTTTGCCCATACTTATGACAATACCATCAATGTTGTTGTGGTTAAAGACCAATATATTCAAGGGTCCGCTAATGCCATCACAAGGGGGAAAGCCTCAAAGGTTACCTTACATGGGGTTACTCCTATTACTATTGGTCCTAAGACACAAACTATTTTGGCTAAACCAACACCACCCACCACAAAGCCTTATAGTTTGGTGGATCAATTGCAACAGACTCCCGCCCAAATATCAATTTTGGAATTGTTAAAGTTATCTCCTAATCACAAGGATATTTTGGAAAATGTCTTGTGTGAGACCACGGTTCCTATAAAATTGGAGGAAGACAAATTTTAGAACATGGTAGGGCACCTCATAGCCCCTCATTGTCTTTCCTTTTCGGATCAAGATGACATGTCTATCACACATCCTCAAAACTTACCCTTGCATATAGAGGTGTTGATCCAAAGACATAGGGTTAAGAGAGTTCTCATAGATGGTGGAGCTGGTCTAAATATTTTCACTTTAAACCTTGTCAATTCTTTAGGTTTATCAGAGTCTTCCATTGATCCAAAGAAGAAAATAACTATTAAGGCTTATGATGAAGAGGAAATATCTTCAAAGGGTATGATCATTCTACCAATTCAAGTGAGACCTATCAAAAGGGACACTATATGTCAGGTCCTTGACATGAAATTGACCTACAACATCTTACTAGGGAGACCTTGGATACACGAGATGCAAGTGGTACCTTCTACATATCACCAATGCATGAAATTTCCATACCTAGGAGAGAAGATCACATTTGGAGGAGATTCAAACCCATTCCAATATTGTAATGCTTTAAAGCCAAGTCATGAATTTTATATTCCTCACAGTAGGGAAAGAGTTATCCCTGATACTATCATGGAAGAGGCCAAAGAGGAAAAGTCAGAACCAACATCAAAAGTCATATCTACTCTTAACCCTATTCAAACTAACTCAAATACATCGACTAAAGGAAAAGAAAAGATGAGTTACGAGGGTTCAAATTCAAAGGATACTTTAGTTCAGACTTCAACATTGAGATTGGAATCTTATAAACGCACTAAGGAAGAAAGAGAACAAACTAAGAAGAATCACTATGAAAAGATGAGTGACCTAATGCATCAATTTGAGAAACAATGTAAAATTAACTCAAAAGGAGTAGGGGAATATTTCATTTCCCTCTTTGATTTACCTACATCCCCAGGGACACATGGGAAACCATCCAAAGATCATCAACCTCATAAGTACAATGCCCATTTTGTGAGGGAATGTGACAAACAAGAAATAGACAAAGAAGATGATGAAGCATTACAATGGCTCTATAAAGATGATGATAATTCAGATAATTCCAATGAAAGGGTCCAACATATCAATATCAAAATTGATCAATATGGCAAAGGATTTGATATCATGAAGAAAATTGGGTTTAAGGTAAGAGGACCCTTAGGATTTTGACATAGAGGGTTGTTAGAACCTATAGAACCAGTTTGGAGAGCCAAAGAAGAGAAGGCCGACATAGGTTTTCAACACAAAGGAGAAAGTTCAAGTCCCATGCATGATTTCCATGCACATATCCATATGGTAGGTTCTGAAAGTGAAGATTATTCTAGAGACTATGAGTGGGATTACTTGTCTAAAGAATCTTGTCATGACATGGAGGTTGATACCGTTCATACTTATGCAATTCCTCCTAAAGTTGAGAATGAAGAACATATGGCTCAAGGTTCAAATTCAACTCAAACATCAAGTGAACATCAACAAGTCAACATAGAACAAGCACCTTTTTTCACTCAATGGGTAGGTGAACCTTGAGTACCTTCATGGGTGGGAGATTCTACCCTAGTGTTTAATCCACATGCTTTCTTTCCCATAGAAATCTTAGAGCACTCTAATGAAGAGGATTTTGATCCTTCTTCCATGGACCATCTTGAAGAGGCACATGTCATAGACCATGATGATACAATGTATGAACCATTTAATGAAGTCATGTCCTTAACTCCTTCAAATGAAAGCCCATTCAATAATTCTTTGTCCTTAATGCATCCCAAACTTATCAATTGGGATCTATCCGAGTCAAATGACTTACTCTACTTCCCAAATGACAATTCAATGGCCTTATACCTCAATGCAGTCGAACCCAATTCTTCCACCAATGAACTCACTCTAGACATGATGATAGGGATAGGTGTTCAACCTCTTAATCAAAAAAATGAAGAGAAAATATACAAAAAAATGAGAAGGTCTAGTGGTGAAAACCACCATGTGCCAGTGCTAGACCCAAAGAAAAAGTAAAAATAAAGGATGTTTTCGAAGGTGAAAACCCAACTGTGGCACCTAAGGGAGAGAGGTTGGACACCTTACCAGTGCACTAAGATGAAAGATCACCTATAATTATTGAACCCATAGAAAAGGTTAAGATTGGAACAGAAAAAGATCCTAAATTCATTCACTTAGCAACATCTTTGAGTTCTTTGGAAAAAGAAGAGTTCATTGCATTCTTTCAAGCAAAAAAAATCAACTTTGTATGGTCATATGCTGACATGCCCATATTAGATCCAAGTTTCATAATGCATCACTTAAATGTGAAACTAGGGGTTAAGCCCGTAAAGAAGAAGTTGAGAAAAATGCATCCACACATAGCACTATTAGTCAAAGCTAAATTGGAGAAATTGCTCAAAGTAGGATTTATAAGAGTAATAGCATATGCCGAATGGATCTCCAATATTGTACCAATTACCAAACATGATAAAACCATAAGAGTCTGCATAGATTTCAGAGATTTAAACCTTGCTTGTCCAAAAGATGACTTTCCCTTACCTAGCATTGATGCTATTGTAGATCTCATAGTAGGTCATTCTATGCTCTCACTTATGGATGGATTTAGTGGGTATAATCAAATTCACATAGCACCTGAGGATCAAGAGAAGACAACTTTTACATGCCCATGGGTAATTTTTTTTGGAATGTAATGCCCTTCGGTCTCAAAAATGTAGGAGCCACTTATCAAAGAGCCATGACTACCATTTTCCATGACATGACGCACACCTTTATGGAAGATTATGTGGATGAAATTTTAGCTAAGTTGCATAAAATAAAAGATCATCTATCCATACTTGACAAGATTTTTACAAGGCTAGAAAAATTCAAGGTGAGACTTAACCCAAAGAAATGTACTTTTGGGGTAAAATCTGGAAAACTCCTAGGATACATTGTTTCAGCAAAAGGCATTGAAGTGGATCTTGAAAAGGTACAAGCAATAATGGACATGGACATTCCAAATAATATTAGTCAAATGAGGTCACTTCAAGGAAGAATTCAATTTAATAGAAGGTTCATTTCTCAATTGGAAAAAAAATGCCATTCTTTCACTAGATTACTACATAAAGACACCATCTTCACATGGGATGAGGAGTGTGACAAAGCCTTTTCATTGTTGAAAACTTACTTGATGAATCCACCTATCTTAATGTCACCAATTCAAGGAAAACCTTTATTACTCTACATTTCAGCAATGGAAAGATCTTTAGGGGTCTTATTGGCATAAGAGGATGAGGATGGAAAAGAAAGAGCTATCTACTATTTGAGTAGAACCTTGATAAAATATGAGTTAAATTATAGCTTCATGGAAAGGGCTTGCCTAGTAGTGGTATTTGCCTCTCAAAAGTTAAGACACTATATGTTGTTTCATAAGATGAAACTCATAGCTAAAATTGATCCCTTGAAATACTTACTTAGCAAAATAGCTTTAACTAGAAGGATTGTGAAGTGGGTCATGGCACTAAGTGAATTTGACATTGAATATGTTGATAGGAAGCAATCAAAGGTCAAGTTATAGCTGATCAATTGGCTAAATATCCTCAAGACTCCACATCCTATACAAGTGGAATTCCTAGATCCTAAAATTGTGAAAGTTGAAGCTAAGACATGGACTCTATACTTTGATGGATCATATACCCAAAATGGCAGTGGGGCAGACATTCTTTTGATTACACCACAAGGTTACACAATCCCAAAATCTTACAATTTATTTTTCCCTTGCACTAATAACATAGCAGAGTATGAAGCTTTGGTCATAGGAATCAAGACAACTTTGGAATGGAATGTCACAGAATTACAAGTCTATGGAGACTCCCAATTAGTCATTAATCAAGTTAATGGTGAGTATAATACTAAGGATGAAAAATTGTTTCCTTATAGGAAATTTGGTGGACAACTGGAAGAAGTACTTTTCTTTGATTACTTTTACACAAATTCCAAGGGACAAGAATAGAGTAACAGATGCAATGGCTACTTTGGCATCTTTACTTTAGTTACCTGATAAAAATGAAAGGTATGAGTTCTTGGTGGAAGAATTGGTGAAACCAACATTTGACCTACCTGAAACCCAAATTATTGTCCTTTTACATGGACATGACTCTCCATGGTATGGACCTATCTATACCTACCTCAAAAATCAAACCTTACCTACGGACCAAACCCACGCTCAAAAGTGAAATTTCATAAGGCAAGCAGCCCGTTATACTATCCTTTCTGACACATTGTATCGTAAAGGTCTTGATGGAACACTCCTTAGATATCTAGAGGAAGATGAATCAAAATTAGCTTTAAAAGATGTACACAAGGGGATTTGTGGGTCACATTCAAATGGTTTAAACCTAGCTAGGAAAGTCTTGTGCATGGGGTACTTTTGGAAAACCTTAGAAAGAGATGCTTGTTAATATGTTAAAGTTTGCAAGAAATGTCAATACCATGGAAACTTGATTCATGCACCAACACAAGAATTAAACCCTTTTGTCACACCATGGACATTCTATCAATGGGGTTTTGACTTAATTGGCATGATTTATCAGCATTCTTCAAATGGACACAAGTATATAATCACAATGAAAAAATACTTTACTAAATGGGTTGAACCTATCCCTTTATCAACTACAACAGGAAAAAAAATTTCCATATATATCCTAAATCATATCATTTGTAGATATGGCATTCCTCATGCTATCATCATGGATAATGGAAAATAGTTTAAGAATAAAGATATTGATGAAATTTGTGACACATTCCACATTACACATCACTCTTCATCCATTTACTATCCCCAAGGTAATGGACAAGCAGAAGCCACCAACAAGAACATCCTTAAAATCCTTAAGAGATCAGTTGGAAAATTAGGAAAGGATTGGCACCTTTAGATCAATCCAGTATTATGGGCCTATAGGACTAGTATTTGAACCCCAACAAGAGCTACACCTTTTTCTTTGGTTTATGGGGTTGAAATTGTTCTTCCTTTAGAAGTTGAAATACCATCCCTCGGAGTTTCATTGCATGGATTAATAACGAATAAGGATTATAGAGTTACCTGCCTTCAACAATTGGAATTGTTGGAGGAACATCAAACTCAGGGCTATGATCATTTGAAAGTGTGTCAGAATCAAATTTCCAGGAACTATAACAAACATATCAAGCCAAGAAACTTTCAAATAAGAGATCTAGTATTGAGAGAAAATCCAAAAAATCAGGCTGATAGAGAAAAGAAAGGAAAGTGGGAAGCA
>MU224469.1:1143668-1178044 GCA_018584345.1 Thuja plicata
GTATCTTTACTGAACCAACTTATGAATTATCTTGCAAATGACCAAGCATAACCATAAACAAGATATTACCATACAAATCATAGTTATAAACATAACAATAACCAGTGACACAAGGATTCTCATCCTTATTCCTTTTCTTTATAGGAGGGACAACCTAATAGATTCACTCTTCAAGGAATCAATAATATGGATAGTGTCCTGCTAACAGAGGTCCTTAACAAGTTCAGTTTGTTTGTTCTTAGTAACAGAGTATTTTAATTGATTTGGTTATGATAACTTCGAATATCTCAGACATAGATAGATTATCACACTGCTTTCTGAACCAGTGCCTATCCTTTGGGCTATAGAGTCAAATATAAGCTAAGATATCATATAAATAAAACATAGTAAATTGCCTTACAGTTCACATGCGACTCAGATAAATTGCCTTACAAGTTATCCTGTCACCTCAAATCTATTGTATCAAATCTTTAAACAAAGTAGTATACTCCTTGAAATCACTTACAACATTTAATTCTTTCCTTGAAAGAAACTTGAAAATAATTAAATGGTTACCTTATAACCAGTATGTTCAGAATACCTTGTAAACTTAACATAGAAGAGCACATACAAAGAAAAAGAGACAGCAAGAGAGAAGAGTAAAATTGCACCGTATATTATTTATAAGATCTAGCCTTTCATACATGAGAGATTACACAGCTTCCAAAAGATAGACATAAACTAGAATATCTGAATTATGTAGTATATTATCTCTTCTCCAAAAAAATTCCAATATCAAAGACCTTTTACTATTACAACTCTTCTACTATATATAGATTCTAGACCATCTTGGAATCCCTAACGATGCAACAAGCTTCGGATGGTCTCAAAACCCTAACCCTAAAGATACAAGAGAGACAAAAGAGAGAGAGAAGAAGTGGTGAAAAGACAGAGTCAAAAAGGTAAAATCATATATCTTCTGTTCTTCTCCCGACCTAGCGACTGCAATCTGATTTGTAGATGGTAGCTGGTGTAGTTATGCGAAGTCCTAATTGTTTTTCTCGCCTACTCACCTACATCTCCTTTTGAAATAACTGTCCATCTTGTCTATGAACAGTGCAACGCCAAGTGTTTACCTTATTCATCATCCAAAATCTCTTCCTCTACCACAGGCTTCTTTTTCTTCGGTGTTGTTATGACTTCCCATGCCTTTACTTCATCATCTATTGGCCAATTGAAGTCTTGAGTACTTTGTACCTATATCTTTTGTCTATCCCATCTCACATCAGTGATGTTCTTGACATCAAGTAGGAACTTGTTGATATCTGTTTCAGCTTTGAATGCCTTATCCAATATTAAATTAAATCCATCTATATCAACCTCAGTTCCCAAAAGAAAATCCTCTTCACTAGGCATCTTGGTGTCAAATTCATTCCTCTAGGCATCTATAGCCTTTACCTAGTCATCATCTCCTTTCAAAGAAGGAATAAACCTATTAAAATCAGCTGAAAAGAGACTCAATTTAGCCTCTATTTGGTTCAATTTTCCTCTGAAGAATGAGAGTGAAATATTTATCCTTTTAATCTCATCTTCCACCTCTGTGACTATTGGAGGAAAGTCAGGCCTTATGGTCTGTAGAGATGACAATTTCTCAAATAAACTTGCCCTGGCAGACCATTTTGTGAACTATGGGTTTAGAATTAGAAGGTACCTCAATACCTCAGCATGCAATATAGGCAATTTATTATAAGTATTGATTACAACATCAGATTTATCTTTGAGGATCTCAATCCTATGTTGTAATATACCTTTCAATTCTTTCAATGCTATTTCATTTCCCTTTTCCTCATCCACCTTTTGTTCCACAGCCTCTTCTGACTTAGTCTTGTCTTCAATTTGCATAGGTGGTGGTTGTGCAGGCACATACACAACCTCAAGCTTTGCCTCTAATTCCTCTGACAATGTGTTTATCATCTAATCCCTTTGGTATAGTTTTATATGGCACATGTCTCTGTCTTTAGACAGTGCACTTGTTTCTTCAAGTAAAGTAGTATACCTTTCAGACAATTGCTTTGTCTTGTCCTCATTTAGTTGAGCCCAGTGTGTCATAATTTGTGAAATTTCTAGGTCCCCTGTGTTTTGGACTGACCACACCATCTGATTCCCCACCATATTCTCTTGAATGTTTACTAATTAGGGCTTTTGGTCCTTAGGGCTCAAAATCCACATGGCAAAGGCTTGAGATTTTGGGTTATACCCAAATCCTTTAATCATTTCTCCTACCTGGACTTCACTGACCATCTTAAGGTCAGGCTGCTTTCTGATTTGAGCATTTTTCTAGCATCCTTAGGAGAGATGTCCTCAATCTCAGGATCATAATTTTTTAGGGCCATGAGAGCTTCATTGGTAATTGTTTCTTTTCCATCCACAAGTAATTGGGACTTTAGCTGTTCTACCTTGTGCCACCTGAGGAAGTCTTTAAACTCTTCCGTCTTCACAAAGTTGTCATCATCCAGAAATTTTTGCTGTTTAAGAAATCTTTCATCTACACAGGCCCTAAGAGGTATCTCAACCTCATCTTCTAAATCAGGCCTCTACTTTTTTCCTTCCCTGATTTCTTTTCTCAGGTTATGATCATATAACCTGGTGCCTGGTACTAAGGCTTTAGCCTTATCTCTTTTCTTACTTTGCCCTTAAACTGAAGGCTGGCCTAATTCCAACTTTTCCCTCTTTGCTGTAGGCTGTTCCACATCATCAGGCTGTGTGGCAACTGTCAAATCAATAATGTGTTGTTCTGCCCCCTGCAACTGTTGGATTTCAGCCCTTTCTTGCTCTGGTGCTTGTTGTTGTGGAGGAAGCATAGAAGTACATGCATAATCACTATCATCACCACTCTCCTTTGATTCTGAATGTTCAGGTGATTGAAAACCCTTGTTTTCTAGGACTCTATCTAATTATTCTACTAACACATAGTAGTTGTCAATCATAGCCTTAATCCTATCAAAATAGGAAAGATCAGGGTAAAAACCCCCAAATTATAATCTATTTCTTTTGATTTGTGTCTGCAGCTTCAACAACTCCTAAATTCTCAGTCTTCTCACATGAATGTCATCCTCATCCAAGAGATTTCTTTTTGAATCTTCCTCAATACATTCACAATGCACATTGGTATTAGGGATTGTAGGAGTTTATAACTTTCTAACCCCTGCAATGAAGCCTTCTAGGTCAATATATCTGTAAGGGGCTGCCCCCATTCTGAAATTTTCCAACCATTGACCTACTTCATCTATGGCATTTTTACCAATTGTAAAATTTGCAATCTTAAATTGCCTAGGGGTTATAGTCCCCTTTTTATGTGGTGCAAAGTGCTCATTATCAGTTAACATTAGCTGCCAGATGAATTCCATAGTAGCAACTCTCATAGGCACATGATAAGGTAATATATGGGGTGGATGACTACACCCATATACTCTGATTATGGTGAAATTCTCTTACAAGAAAAAGTCACCCCAGTTGTGGTTTCCAGGCCAATTTTCTTTATAATTGCAAGGCCTAAGAAATTGAATGATCTTCAATGGGACTCTATTCCTGCCTGTCCCTAAACTCTGCACAATTGGATATACAATCCAATTTTGGAATGCACAAAAATCACAATCCCTGGAAGTATAGTTCCAAACCCTAACCCAGAACTGGATAGCATTTGGTTGTGCCTGATAGAATCTCTGAGGGGATAAGTTATGGGGATCCATGATTGTAAAATTGAAATACAAGAGAAGGTGCATCAGGACTGAATAATGCAAGAATTTTGGCTCCTTCTCCTTAGGGTTCTTTAATTTCTTCTCTGTTTCCACAAAACCCTCATGCATTTCATTGATTATATGCTGAATATAATCATAACTGGTGCTTGAATGCACCTCTTGCAGGTCCAAAACCATCATTAAGATGCCAGAGCCAATTCTCTCCGCATCTCCATCAATCCCCAACACTCTACATAGGGCATAAGCATTATACTTGATGTAGAAGAGTAGGTCCTTGAAATAATATGGGTATGGCTCAACCATAGGACCTAAATAATTTTTCAGTTCTTTCAACATATGCTTTTGTAACAAGCCTTTTGCAATTTCGGGCTTAGAACTGTATCTCTTTTCCTGCCTTGTCATGTCAATTCTTTTAGACATGGTGCTGAATAAGCCAAAGGCTTGCATGAATGAGTTTCTATTTAAAATCAACAAGGAAGTTCCATCATCCCTTTTGATGGTCTTTGTGAGGGCATCATAGTGATTTTCTAGATCAAGAAATAGGTCAACATCTAAGAACACATCAGGAACTAATAACCTAGCTAGACCACATGTCTAAGGGTTTGAAATAGGGATGGGCTTATCAGAATTCTTATAAAATTATGTGAAAAGAGAGTAACCTATTTTCCTGGGATCACAGCATCTCAAATGTTTTTGTAATCATCCAGAAGGACACTAGCATCGGCCTTCTTTCTCTATGTTGATCCTGGCAGAAGCTGGAGAAACTCATCAGAGTAACTAGGTTTTCCTTTCTGTTCTTCTCCACTGCCTCCACTTGTTGAAGCGACACTCACAACTCTACTCATCTCTGCAACACCTTGAATTTATTTCCTCTAACCGATATTGAAACAAATCTAATCTCCAATATCAGCCAACTGCTCAGAGCACAACTTCTGCAATTTTAGAAATCTCTGATCACTTCTAGATACACTGCAACTGCTCAAAATATCACTCTTCTCTGAAAACAAGCAACTTGGCTCTGAAAAATTGAAAGGATGGTGAATGGGAATGAGTACACCATCCACTCCTTATAGCCATCATTCAGAGTACACAGCTCATAATTTGGAAACATCAATTCTGCCATTAATTCAGCATGCTATGAACTTTGAAAAACCTAGCCGTAGTTGCACGAAGTTGACAGGAAATCAAATTTTCAAATATGAATCCTCGGAGAAATCATAAAATGTTTTAAGAGATCTGAAATGTCACCATTTGATTCGTTGTCTGTCATACATCTCAGCTACCCTTTATGTACAGTAATAAAAATTCGAACCTCTGATTGGCTGCCGAGAGATTTGCTCTGTCACATCAAGAAACTACCGCCATTTTTTAGATCTTATGATCAGGCGACCATGTGACTGTGTTAAGTGTCTTTGTCACGGGCGTTTGTTCTTAACCATGGTTCCATCTTGAGACTTGGCGACAATGTATTTTCTTAACTCTGGCTGTCCCCAGTGACCATCTGGCGATCACACGACAGAACAGAAATCAAAGTCGCGAGCAGTTATCCTTAACTCTTCTTTCTTTCTGAGACTTGGTGACTAGCTGTTTCTTTTAACCTTTATAGTTATCGCCCTGTCGCTGAATGCTTATACTCTTTTTCAAGACCATGCGACAAATTTTAGTCACCCAGTCAGGAGATTGATTTAACTTTACCTTAACCTGTTACAAGCGCCTTTTCTTTACTTATAGCGACTGTGTGACATACCCTTATCGCCAAGTCAGGAGAACTTTTTCCCTGGGGCACTTTTCTTTCTAGACTTTGCAACCACCATTGGATCTTCTATCTCTTTCATCTGATGGCTGTCGCTTAATCACTTAATATTTCTACATGCCCTTAAATATTTCTTAGACTTTGCGACAAAGGGAAAAGAACCTTTAGTCTCGAAGTCGCAGGATCCATTTCTTCCTTCTGGCGACCTCCTGACAACCCACTTACATTATGATAGATGTCACCTACTCATTGGTTTACTTGATGCATACTGAAAACTGAAACATTTATTTTGTTTTGGCGACATCCCAACTGAGTCAAGATGCAAACTACAAATAGTTAGTCGTGTAGTCTAAGCTGAAATCTCTTAATCGCCATTTTGTTCCGAGACCACGCGACTAAAGGAAAACTTAACCGTGAGCTTTGGCCTGATCCGACGACAACGCGACATGAAGTAATCGCGAAGTCTGAGAACTTTTTACATAATTGTTGATTTCTCCTATGATCACCCGACTACCAGTGGGTCCCATCCTTTTCAAAGCTTATAACATGAAGCTCTTGCAACCACCCGACTGAAATAAATCGCTGTGTCTCGGAACACTGAAGGAATATTCTGATTTATATCAAGACCACGCGACACAAAGGAAAAGCAAATTCAGGAAGAGCCTTGGAATATTCGGCCGGGGTAATGCAACGAGGTGACCTAACTTTAAAACACATGTCTTAAGTGATTTGAAAAAGCAACAGTGAAACATAAGACATGACCTAGGGTTTCAATTCATCATTAAACACTTGGAAAACTAGGGTTTTCAGGGTTTTTGCAATTTTGGCAAGGTTTAAACATGACCACCTAAAATTTTACAGAGGGAAAGACAAGGAAGGAGGAAAATCAGCAAAAATAGGAAATACAACCAACAGGGACCACCATCGCTGTCAATTGTCAATAACTCAGAGCAAATTCTCAATAGTGAAAAGTGAAAATGAATAGTAATTTTGGGTTTTTCAACCTATTTAAGCTATTTTAACCTATTTTATGAGAGTTTTGACCCAGTCAAACCTAATTGGCATATTCGACACAGTGGGGCATTTGTTTGATAGCTTTCCACATCATTGTTTATCAAAAACGCAATCAGCTTGGATCTATCCTACCAGCATTGTTCATCAAAATCTTTTACCTACGATCAATATGATTTCATTTATGAGGGGGTATCATCATATCATCAAACTAGGAATCTGCATCGTATCTTGTATCAAATTTGGGGCATTAAAATTTCAAACTCTATCAATCAGAGTTTCATATCGGGTTTCATATCAGAGCATCATATCAGAGTTTCATATCAGGGTTTCATATTGGAGTTTCATATCAAGTTTCATATCAGAGTTTCATATCAAAGCATCATATCAGGGTTTCATATTAGAGTTTCTATATCAGGTTTTCATATCAGCTCATTAGCATCAAATCAACGATCAGGAGAATCAAACTTTCTTTGAATCAATGCGCTTTGCACATCAATTCAAAGAGGGGCATATGTAGACACCTAAAATTTACCAGGTGTATCTCAAAAATTCCAAGCTATAAATCTTAGCCAAATGCCTTAAAATTTCATCTCAATGCAAATCAAATGGATCAAAACAAATGGACAAAATTCAAATCAAATTAAAAGATCAAATAATCATGAAATTAAATAATTAAATTCTAAGCCTAAAGGGATTAATCAAATTCTGCAATTGATTTTTCAATTGTATAGTTCAAATCAAAAAGATCAAATCCAACCCAATCACCCTTCCATGGCTAATTTAATTAAATGATGGAGTTATTTAATTCCTAATATCTTTGAGACAACCAACCAACTTTCCCTCCATTTGAAAACACCTCAAAGCTTTTGACTTAACCAAACTTTGATCATGATTAACTCACTCTACCCCCTACCCTTGGGAAAATGCTATAAATACAAGCCATTTCTGTTGTGTTTGGGATCCAAGAATTTTAAGAGAAAAAGAATCCTTATTATAGGCACATTGAGAGCATATGAGAGCCTTTTTGAGAGAATTTTAGCATTTGCATTACATCTAGCATATCATGTTTAGGAGCATTTATTATTTTCTCATATAATCTTGGAGCATTTTTGAGCATTTTGAGCATTCTAGATAGATTTGAGCATTCATTTTTCATACATATCTCATTTTAGGATTGTCCTTGAGAGAGGTTAAGCCTGAGAGCTCTCTTAACAAAGCTTGGATAGAGAACCATGAGATGATATAGATTGTTTAGCTTCAATTCTTAGATTAATTTGTTTTATCATTTCATATAATTGTTGTTTTCATTCTTAATTTCATGAAGGTGTATTTTCTTACACACACCCACTAATACCCTATATAAGCCTTTATTCTCAAGTACAAGAATCACTTTCAACTTCCAATTATGATAAATGAAAGGTGTTAGAGGTTGTATAGTCACATTAGGATCCATGCTATTAGACTTAAATTATTTCTTGTACAATGTAGAAATGAAGATCACTTTGTGAGGAAGTGTGAAAAATAGAAAACACACAATAACCCCCATAATGATCTTTTGTTCCCCCTTATCTTTGGCATTTTATAGGAGTTATTTGTAACCAAACCCAAGAAAAATCCTAAAATGACACTTTATAATGATAGTGTGTGTGTTCTCTTCTGATTCATGACAAAAAATATGTACTTTTGCAAAAAAAACTTAATTTTGAAATTGTG
Source organism: Thuja plicata (assembly GCA_018584345.1). NCBI lineage: Eukaryota > Viridiplantae > Streptophyta > Pinopsida > Cupressales > Cupressaceae > Thuja > Thuja plicata. Next base: position 1,151,886 of record MU224469.1, read on the forward strand.
AGAAAACGTTATGAGCAATTCAATTTTTGCTTCTTACAAAATTTATCCTCCTCCCAAAAAAAATTATGGTGAATGAAAATTAGCTTCACCAAAAAAAAATTAAAGGAGCAAGCTTAAGCCCTCTCGGGTTGGAAATAACCATGGTGGGATTCTTTAAACCATAGAAGCATGATATTTTTTTGAAAGAGACGGGTGGCTATGAGGCCAAGATCTAAGTCCACTTTTGATGTAGAGACTTGTAGCGACTAGTTGTAGTTCATTTTTAACCACCCTCCTGCATAGAGGAATTGCGTGTTTATTCAAGGCCTTTCACGAGAATAAAATGTTGAGTCATGTTTCCAAGGAGTATGAACAAGGGTCAACCTACTATGACAGCTAGACACAAGGGGAGTAGAGCCTGCGACGGATGCGTTCCATGACTGGGGGCTAGGGTTAATGCTCGTTGCTAAAAAATGAAAATCTCAGAAACTAAGAAACTTAGAACTTCCTTTTATGACACTCACTTCAAAATATCTCTTATTGGCTCTGATATCATGTAGATTTTACCTATATATAAGAGATAATATTAAATCACAATAGAAAATTGAGAGTCCAAATTCGACCATACCATTGATTGGAGAAGCAAGTAGTGATGACATGTAACTGATTGAATATTTGATAATGTTAAGTTGAAGATAATGCAAGGCATTAAATCAGTTAATGGTTTGTATTTTCATTGATGTCAACTTTATATCATCTGAACGGTCATGTACATAATGCCAAAGACTTCAGAGAATCAATGGAACAAAGGTTATGCCTTCAGCAATGCATAAAAGTCAAGTATTCACTAAGTGACAGATAACATCGACAGAGTGCACACCATCGGTAAAGGCAAAGAAGAAAATTCATAGTGATGCCCGATGAGCAGAAGAGTGTGTTTCCCAATGAAGAAAAAGCACAAGATGCTTGCCGAGCTAAAAATAGAGTTTCCTGATGAGTAAAAATCCAATGATGCCCAATGGACGGAGATCCCAAGGCTAACTGGAGTCACACTGACAGAACTGTCAGTTGTCACCGAAAACTAACTACAGAGATGACCAACATAACAGAGAGTTCAAAAAATGACAAAATATCTAGCTAGAAAGAGCTAAAGATAGACTTAACTAGTTTTTTTCTTTGTTTTATTTTACCAGAGTTAAGTGATTGAGTTAAAGAATATTTGTACAGTTGGCAAGAAGATAACTACGAGATAAATCAGGATTTATGCTTTAAATCAAATTGGCTAGATTTTTTTTCATGCCAAGAATCAAGAATCAAGAAACAGTGAATATCATGTCTATATAAGAGACACACTTAATTCATTTACGGATGGGATTAAGGGGAGTGAATAGAAAGAGGATGCTGAAGAGAAAATGATGAAGAATAACTTCATATAGTCCTGATCAATCAAGTTGAAGGAGAGCTAAAGAATTCTGCAGACACTGACAAATAGTGAAGAACAACATCACAGAGTAGAAAGTGTGGAGCACAAAGAATTGAATTGATACATTGATTAGAGAGGTAATGTACTTAAATAGATCTAAAAATCTGCAGTTAAAAGTTGCATCATGAACAGGTCATAGTGTTTTAGTTTAACCATTGAAGCATCAAGTCTCTTAATAGAGCAGGACTTAACAGTATTCTATATATTGAGGTACATCCCAAGGAGTACCAGAAAGGTTGATTCATGAAAGTAGCATTAGACCTGCCCGATACCTATTGATAGTCTAAGAAGGAGGCTGATTCAAGGATGGTAGCAATAGATGCCCAATACTAAGTGAAAACCTCTAGGTATAAAATCCTCTAACAATTTCACACTTAACAGTGTGTTTGTAACCTTAAATAGGGTTGGCTCCTAACAGGGCTCACTTTAGAAGAGTGAAAATTTGTGGTACCTCTCCCAGTGGTTTTTCCTTTAACAGGGTTTCCACATTAAAAATTCATGTGTTATGTGTGTATAATTTCTTTCTTTATTGTTTTGTATCTAAAAAAGTTAACACTAGGTTGATCGGTATACTCTGCTAATTTACTAAGTTTCGGTAAATAGTTATACTACTTATCGGTAATCAAGGAGAATAAGGACAGATAAGGAAAACTGATAGATAGTTAAATCACTATAATTATTTCATGGCATGTCTATTGTAGGGACTTAATAATCTGAGGTTTATTTGATTGGTGGTTAAATATTTGAAGGATAAAAGTTTGAGGCCTTTGATTCACCCCCCCTTCAGTTATTACTAACAATTGATATCAGAGCTTGTGTGATTAGAAAGGAGGGTTTCAAGACCTAAGTCAAGATGACAAGATGAACAGACGAGATGTGTCCAAGTTGAACAAAGACAACTTTGCTTCATGGAAAAGCAGGATAAGAATCCACTTATCAGGTATTGGTAATGATGTTACTCAATTCCTAGATATTGAATATGTGTTTCCTATAGGATTATTGACAGTAGATCAATTGAGAGAGAAGCATGAACACAACTGCATGGTTATAGAGCTTTCTTCCTCACTCTGTGATGCTGAATTTGAAGATGTCAAGGATTGCAAAACTACAAAGAAGATGTGGGACAAACTGAAGCTTGTACATGGAGGTGATACAAATGTTCTGAGAGCCAAGGTAGAAAGCCTTAGAGGAAAATTTGATGATCTCAAAATGAAAGAAGGAGAAAAAATCACATAGTACAACACAAGAATAAAGTAGTCAATGCTATACGAGGAGTTGAAGGTACACTTGAAGAGGAGAGAGTGGTAAGTAAAATCTAAAGAACCTTACTTCCTGTATATGCTATTAGAGTTTCTGCCATTCAATAAATGAGAGCAGTAAAAACCAATAGAGTTACTCTTGATAGTTTAAATGGTATACTGATTTCATTTGAGATGAATAACTTTGATAATAGTGTCTTACCAAACTTAGAGTCTGCATTTAAGTCTTCTATGAGAATAAGAAAATCAAGTCATAGACACGCATCTAGAAGAGATAGTGAAAGTGAAATTGAAGAAGAAGATCTAGATGAAATAAAAGCACTTATGGCTAGAAGAATGCAGAGAGGCAAAGATAAATACAAAGGCAAGTTACCACTTGTATGCTTTAATTGTAAAGAGATTAGACACTTTGCTGCAAGATGTCCTAAGAGAAGGAAAGATGATAAAAGTAATGACAGATCTTTTGAGAAGAAATCTGACAGAGGTGATAACAAAGATTACAGAGGTTAGCAAAAATCAGAAAGAAGAGATACCCAAGACTATAAGCACAAAGGGAAAAAGGCTAGCTACCTAGATTCTTGCAAAGATGAAGATACTGACACCGAACTTGATGAAGATGTCAAGATGGTATTTGTAGCTATGAAGGGTGATTCATATGCAGATGAAAGGTATGTAGAAACTGCACTCATATCTAAGGTTAGCAAGGATGACATTTTTATTATAGATAGTGGATGTACTCACCACATGACCGGTGATAAATAAAATTTTAACACTTTTGAGTATTATAATGGTGGAATAGTAAGAATGGGTAATGATACACCTTGTCCAATTGAAGGTAAACGAACTATAATGTTGAATAACTTGATTAAATGTGAAAATGCTTATTGGGTAAAAGGATTGAATTACAATCTGTTGAGTGTCTCTCAGCTAAATAATTTTGGTCACAAAGTAGCATTTGAGAATAAGAAGGCAAAGATCTTCAATGAATCAGGAAAATTGATTGGTACTGGTGAACAGACTAAAGGTAACTTATTCTATCTAAATGATACTAACACCACTTTCTTAATGACTAGAAACAAAGACATATGGTTGTGGCACAAAATATTGTATCATGTGAATTTTGATAACATGATGAAAATAAGCAGAAGGAGAAATGTAAGAGGCTTACCGACGATGACAAAGCCAGACAACATCATGTGCAAGAATTGTCAAAAAGGTAAAATGACAGCCTAGTTTTAAAAGTAAAACCCATACATCTGATGACATTATAGAATTAGTCCATACTGATATATGTGGACCAATGAGGACAAAGATTTATTATGGAGATAGCTATTTTATTCTCTTTATTGATGATTAATCTAGAATGATGATAGTCATGTTTCTAAAAGATAAGTCTGAATCATTCAAGATGTTTAAATGGTATAAGGCTATGGTAGAAAAACAAAGTGGTAAGGGTTTTAAATTCTTGAGGTCAGATAGAGGAGGAAAATTTATATCAGGTGAGTTCACTAATTTCTGTAATGAGCATGGTATAAAAAGATAGGTTTCTGCACCAAGAACACCACAACAAAATGTGATTGCTGAGAGAAGGAACATATCAATATTTTATTGTTCTAGAACACTAATGATAGAGAAAGGCATCACCCAAATCTTCTTGAGGGAAGCTGTTAGTACTATTGTCTACACACTAAACATATTACAATTGAAGAAAGACACAAAGAAGACACCTTAGGAGCTATGGTATGGTAAAACACCCAATGTGAGTTACTTCAAACTCTTTGGCAGTCAATGTTATGTCTTAAAGGATGATAGAAATGGAAAGCTTGATGCAAAGAGTGATGAAGGTATTTTTCTAGGGTATTCCACCAAGATCAAAGCCTATAAATGTCTCATCAAGGCTTCTAACAAAATTGTTGAAAGTGCAAATGTAAAGATAGATTAATTTGCAGAAAAGAATGAGCTAAAAAGCACAAAAGAACCAAAGGACTACAAAAAGTTTTTATACTATGAAAAACCCAACACTCTACCTGAGAAATAATGCTTAATTCCAGAACAACAAAATGTTACAATCGACAGTCTGACTATTGTTACTGACGGTCAGGATAATAATGAGAATAATGTGCAAGGTGATGAAGAACAAAATGTAGATCAAAATAATGATCAAGCTGATACACAAAGAGTTGTACCTATACTTGCAAGATATGTAAGAAGGAACCATCTAGAGATTCAGATCATAGGAGATAAGAAAGTCGGTACAGGAACAAGAAGTAAGTCTTTAACCTCAAATTATTTAATTTGTGAGTTTGAGCCAAAATCTGTCAATGTTGCAGTAGATAATGAGGAATAGATAAGTACTATGAATGATGAGATTGAACAGATTGAGAAGAACAAGACATGGTCACTTGTGCCAAGACTAGATGACAAGAATTTCATTGGTACAAAATGGATATTCAGGAATAAGTTGAATGAGAATGGAGAAGTCACAAGAAACAAAGCAAGACTAGTATGCAAGGGGTATGCACAAGAGGAAGGTATAGACTATGGAGAGAACTTTACACCTATTGCTAGGCTAGAAGGAGTAAGAATACTACTTGCTTATGATGCATTCAAAGGATTCAAAGTATATCAAATGGATGTCATGTCAACATTCCTAAATGGAATACTTGAAGAAGAGGTTTACATTAAGCAACTAGAATGGTTTGTCGATCCAAACAAGAGAAACATGGTATGTAGACTTCAAAAATCCTTGTATGGATTGAAGCAAGCTTCTAGATGCTGGTATGAGCAAATTCATTCCTATCTTATAAGTATTGGATTTGTATGGACTAGTGAAAATTGTAATCTTTATTTGAAGGAAGATATTGATGCTAACACTTTGATTGCTAAAATATTTGTTGATGAAATCATATTTGGAGGAAATGATATGATATGTAAATCATTTGCTAATGAGATGAGCAAAGATTTTTAGATGTCTATGTTTGGAGAGATCAAGTTCTTTCTTGGTCTACAGATCATTCAACAAAGTGAAGGTATTTTCATTACACAGTCTAAATACATCAAAGAGGTCTTGAAAATATTCAAGATGGAAGATTCCAAACCAGTTGGAACACTGATGGATACTGAATGTAAGTAAACAAAGGAGGAAAATACAATAGAGGTAAATCAGACTTTGTACAGATCAATGATTGGAAAACCCATGTATGTTGTACACACTAGACGAGATATTGCACATGCAGTTGGAATTGTTGCTATATTTTTTGCTAACCCCAGGGAATCACATATGACTGTTGTGAAAATAATTCTAAGATATTTGAAGAAAACTAAGGAATTTGGCTTATGGTATAGAAGAGAAGGAAAATTTGAACTTAAGGTGTTTACCGACATTGGTTGGGTTGGAAATCTTGATGACCGGAAGAGCACAAATGGAGGAGCAACCTTTATGGGTGACAAACTTGTCACAAGGATTAGAAAAAAATATGGATGCATCTCTCAGTCTACTGAAGAAGCAAAGTATGTTGCTACTACTATAAATTGCTCAAATATTGCATGGATCAAACAATTACTAGAAGGTATGCATATGAAGATTCTAGAACTAGTAATTATCTATTGTGATAATACCAGTGCAATAAAAATTTCCAAGAATCTAGTCATGCATGCAAAGACTAAACACATTGCCATCAAGTATCATTATTTGAGAGAACAAGTTCAAGAAAAAGAGGTGATACTCGAGTATGTGAAATTAAAAGAACAATTAGCTGATATCTTCACCAAGCGACTGCCTAAGGATACATTTGAGTACTTGAGAAAGAGACTAGTGGTCAAACCCTTGTCTACTTTGATCAACCTACATATTATCAAAATATCATTCATGTTGATGTAAGCAAAGAGATTAACTTAAAAGATACATCTATATACAGACAGGTATATACTAGAACCAAGCACCAGAGCATATTGTTGTATTGCTGATGGATAATGGAAATTCAAGGAATATATTATGGATAGAGAGAAAAGATTGTTTGACATGAATGTCAGATATCTGTGAGATATTTGTTTGGAATTGTTGTCAAAGGGAGATATATTATCCATATTATCACATTCTTCTAAAAAAGGGAGAGATATTATCCATTATCAAATTACTCCAACGGAGAGAGATTATATCCTAAGGGAGAGAAAGTTGTATAAAATATTACACAAAGGGAGAGTTGCTAAAAAGAGAAAAAGACATCACAAAAAGAGAATAATCAAATGAGAGAAATTGACACAAGAAGAGGACTCAACACATCATAAGAAAAAGAGCTACAAGAATCAAATCTAAGCTAAAATAGAGCTTACAAGAGATCAGACATTTATTGGTTATCAGAACAGAAACATTGGTAGTTTGATGAATCTCAACTATTGTATTTCATATAGTATTAGAAATAGTATAGTGTGATAATATAGTATGTTGTCATCAATGCCAAAGGGAGAGATTGATAACATGTAACTGATTGAATGTTGATAATGTTAAGTTGAAGATAATGCAAGGCATTAAATCAATTAATGGTTTGTATTTTCATTGATGTCAACTTGATATCATGCAAATGGTCATGTACATAATGCCAAAGACTTTAGAGAATCAATAGAACAAAGGTTATGCCTTCATAAATGCATAAAATTCAAGTATTCACTAAGTAATAGATAACACTAACAGAGTCCATACCATCAGTAAAGGCAAATAAGAAAAGTCACAGTGATGCCTGATGAGTAGAAGACAGTTTTTCCCAGCAAAGAAAAACCACAAGATGCCCGACGAATAAAAATCCAATGATGCCCGATGGATGGAGATCCTGAAGCTAACTAGAGTTACACTGACAAAATTCTTAGTTGTCACTGACAACTAACTATAGAGATGATCAATGGAACAAAGAGTTTAGAAAATAACAAAAGATCTAGCTGGCAAGAGCTAAAGATAGACTTAACTTGTTGTTTTCTTTATTTTATTCGACCAAAGTTAAGTGATTTATTTAAAGAATATTAGTATGGTTGGAAAGAAGATAACTATGATATAAATTAGGATTTATGCTTTAAATCAAATTAGCTGGATTGTTATTCACGCCAAGAATCAAGAATCAAGAAACAGTGAATATCATGTCTATATAAGAGACAAGCTTAATTCATTTACTAATGGGATTAAGGGGAGTGAATAGAAAGAGGATGTTGAAGAGAAACTGATGAAGAATAAATTAATATAGTCCTGATCAATCAAGCTGAAGGAGAGCTAACAAATTTTGCAGACAATGATGAAAAGTGAAGCACAACATCATAAAGTAGAAAGTGTGGAGCACAAAGAATTGAATTGATACATTGATCAGAGAGGTAATGTACTTAAATAAATCTAAAAATCTACAATTCAAAGTTGTATCATGAACAGGTCATAGTGTTTCAGTTTAACCATTGAAGCATCAAATCTCTTAATAGAGCAGGAATTAACAATCTTCTATATATTGAGGTACATCCCAAGCAGTGCCAAAAAGGTTAATTCATGAAAGTAGCATTGGACTTTCCCGATACCTATTGACAGTCTAATAAGAAGGCTGATTCAAGGATGGTAGCAATAGATGCCCGATACTATGTGACAACCTCTATGTATAAAATCCTCTAACAAGGTCACACTTAATTGTGTGTTTGTAACCTTTAACAGGGTTGACTCCTAACAGGGCTCACTTCAGAAGAGTGAAAATTTGGGGTACTGGTCCCATTGGTTTTTCCCTTAACAGTTTTTCCACATTAAAAATTCATGTGTTATGTGTGTATGATTCATTTCTTTATTTTTTTGTATCTGAAATAGTTAACACTGGGTTGATCTGTATACTCTACTTATTTACTGAGTTTCAGTAAATAGTTATACTACTTATTGGTAATCAAGGAGAATAAGGATAGACAAGGAAAAATGATAGACAGTTAAATCACCATAAGTATTTCATGGCATGCATCTTGTAGGGACTTAATAATCTGAGGTTTATTTGATTGGTGGTTAAATGTTTGAAGGATAAAAGTTTGAGGCCATTGATTCACCCTCCCTCTCAGTTATTACTAACAAGTAGAAATAGGAAGAGTGATTGTTTTGAATTAGAAGTTGACTCTAGCATTCAATGAGTGCTTGTGATTTCCCCCATGAACTTAGGATGAGGTGTTGAAATACAATTGACACCTCTCCAATACAACTCCCAAATGTTGACAACTTGTATGCCTAAGTCTAGTTAAATGAAATAAATACACAAACAAAAAATTATCATTTTATTAAATTATTTAATTATTGGAAGTATTTCCATTGTGAAATAAATATTCAACATATCTTTCTCTTTGTTAAATAATTTCAAACATAATAGAAAAAAATTTCAAAAAAGAAAACAAGGGTGCACATTACATATGATTAGATTTTTTTTTCCCAATGGAAAAAAATTGAATAAAGTCCAATCATTTTGTTTGGCTTCCAAGTCAAAATAAATGTCTCACTTGAGATAATCTTGTAAAGAGATGATTTATTTATCCTTTCAAATGTATTAAATGTTACACTAATGTATTTTCACTAAGATAGGGATATAAATAAGGGGTTTTTTTCCTCTAGAAATTCTTAGTTTGGAGTGGAGAATGTCCAGGATTAAATCAATGATTCATACTTCTTCCTTAATGGATGTTTGAGCTAATATGTTGATTGGAATTTGGGTCTTTTTTTTAAAGTAAATCTTGTTAGAGAGATTGTAGGGTTTTTAAGGATCATTTGTATTTTCTCATTCAGGTTTTGTAGAGGATAAAATTTTTAGTTCAATAAAATAATGATTTTACTCAAGTTGTAGAGTTGATTCAGTGGTGGATGTTCTAGCCAAGTGATGGATCTTTTAACTTTTATTCCTATTCCTCTAGGTAGTGATCCCTCTAATAGTGACCATTCTTTAGGGAAGGGAACCCTATGATTGTGAGCCTTTTGCAGTGAGCATTCTGTGTAAAAATCACCTTTATCAGTGTCACCCTAAGAGGTGTTTATAAATTTTAGAATTGATCTTCTCCATGGCTTTTCCCTTAATAGGGTTTCCATGTAAATTTGGTGTCTCATTCTGTATGGTGAGTCTTTTATTTCACATATTCCTTTCATGTTTATATTATTCTATGATTAGGGATTACAATTATTATTTTTAGATTTGATTCAAGAGAAGATTTAAATTTTTATGGATAGTTGATTGACCCCCCACTCGGTTATTGTTCACTTTAAAAAATCCATTTAACACATCCCCTTATGAGAGAGAGAGAGAGAGAGAGAGAGAGAAAGAGAGAGAGAGAGAGAGAGTTAAGTGATATGTAATATTATATAGAAAAGTAAAGATGTTTAGTTTCTTTCTACATATAATATATTTCATTTCTTTCTTCATGTAATATTTGTGTTGGAATTAATGGGAAGTGTGAATAGAGAGGGGAGGGGTGAATCAGTACCACTATAACTTTTGTATCTTTTAACCTTTAACCTTTAGGTAATCAATTGTTTACCCAACCATATGTTCTATACTATCTTGTTGTAAGACTTATGTATCTTTAACTTAATCATACATGTGAACATTCATAGAAACATTTATGAAAGTAATTGACACATAAAATATATATGATAATGCAGAAAACTCATGTTAGGAAGTAAAAACTGCGGTGGGGATGACACTCACAAATTCTTCACTATCTGCAGATTGGAAGGGGCCAATTAAGGCTTACAATTTGACCACTTTTGATGATCTACCCTATTAAGAGTATCTGTGAAGACATTTTAAAGTATACTATGTTAAGATCTTTAGCAACACTATTTAGTGTGCACTTGGTTAAGAGATTTACAATTGGATGGTTAAATCCACCTTCCTTGAAAGGATTTTTACACTTTGCTTCACTTTCTAGAATGTAAGAAAATTTCACTTTGGCCTGGTGTATGAAATCTCCTATTGCTGATTATAGATCCATTTAAGATTACATGTATAAGTGTATCACCTAATATGATTGAATAATACCTTTGTTGCTTGATAGCCTCTATTCTTGGTTCTTGATAACCAAATTCACCTTTTGTTGTTCTGGTTCTTAAAACTTTTAGTCTGATCTATAGATGTTATCGTAGGCTTCATTCATCCTCTAATCCATCCTCTTTCCTACAATGAATGATTACAACATCTATTTATAAGATAGATTGGCCTAATTAAGTTTCAGATAAAACAATATTAACTTTAAGATCACATGTTTACAACTTTACCTTGATCTTTTAGTCTATGTGTTTTAAATCAGTTAGAATGATTAAAACACTTACATTAATTTTTCTTGTCCCTAAATTAAAGAATTTAAAAACAAATCAAGACTCTATAAATAGAATAAGACTATTTTATCTAACGTGGAAGTTAGATCCACTTTTTGCGGGCTGCAACTGACTTTCAGTTTCTGTCAGTCGGTTATCCTCTGAAGTCGGTTAGAGTGTCTCTCGATGTTCTTTTCTTGAACTATCTTTCAGGTTGCACTTTGACTGTTCTCTCAATTTTCACTTTGTCTTGCTCGTCAGGTTCCACTGTCAGGTTCCTCTTTGTCCTTTTCACTTTGCATATTCGGTTTACACACAAAATTGTGTCATCGGTTTTCTTTGTACTTAGTAGTTTTTAGTGATCTCTGATATCTGTATTTTTGGTTTTCTCTTGACGTGTCTTTCGATGTATGTTTACCAAAGATCTTCTTTGCATACTAATGGAAAAATAATTTCATCAATCTCCCCCTTTGACATTAGTATCAAAAATGAATATGTGCAAAAAACTAACAAAATGTTTAGTATGTACATCATATATATTCCTTAGTAATTTCATGGCTCCCCCTATGCATATGTCAGTATAGTATAAGTGTATGAACATGATACTTTTCTCTTTTTCACCTTGTGTTGTATATATCATATCATATCATATCATTATGCTCTCTTTTTTTGTTCTTTTTTTTGTACTGTATAGTTTCCTATCTATACATATCATTATTTTCTCCATTTTTTGATATTAAGGGTAAAGGTGTATACCTTATAGCTTATAAAAAATGTGAGAATGTGAGGAATTCATGTCCTTCATCATCTTCTCCCAATTATCCTTTAGTTTTTCTAGAGCCATGTGCTCGAGTGTAATCCTTGAATGCATATTGTAGATGTTGTTTGCTATAGACATCTCAAGGGTGGCTATCAGTTGTCTTGTTGAACTGATATGATGTTGAAGCAATGTTAGATTTGGTAGAAATTGAGCTTGGATCTTGGTGACATCTTCCCTAAAATTTGTTTCTTCTTCACACAGTTCTTGCCTTAACCTTTTTATTTCAACAATTTTCTCATAATGCAACATTATTGCATTGTCCTCAGTGCTTAAGCCTTTAGCACTTGCAACTACATCTGAATCTAACTTTGCTATTTTATCACTATGCACCTTAGTGAATTTGTCAAGTGTGCTTAATTTTTCTATTAAAGAAATAGCTTTAGCAATTATTGGATCTAATTCACTTACTGGTGCAAGAGCACACCTAGGCTAACCTCCATATTTTAGTCATTTTTGGCTTGTAATTGACATTGGCCAAGTCAAGATAGTTAGGTTTTTTTAGACCTTAGAATGTCATTGCAATGTGGGCTAGGTGAGTTAGTCATTAGGACTAAGGTCACCAAATTAGCCATTGTTAGTATTTTTTATATTTCTTTGGTTTAGTTGCTTAATGTTGGATTTGAGCCATGAATGTGTCTTAAAAACATAAGTGATATCATAGAGATGCCATAAGGCCATAAATCATCTTGGATCCTCAAAATGAAGAAGTTAGAGGTCCTAAAAATTAGGGAGGATGCATAATGGAAAAGATGCCAAAAGTTGCTAAAATGTTGTCATGACAACATTTGCAATTATTGCAAATGTTGCATGCAACTCGGTTACCTTGGACCCCCCTACAAAATGGGAGTGGGGAATCGACCAAAAAGGCCTAGAAACATGGAATGAGGAATATAATGTGACTAGAGGCTTGAATCTCAATAGGGAGAACAAATTGTAACAAGTTTTGAATTTGAAGAGAGCTCTGCAACTCTGTGTTTTCAGAAGATCCGAGCATTTTTGTGTGATAGTGATACCTAATGGATTGAATGCTCCAAATTAGTTGTTGTTTTGTGCTCTTAGAATAGTTTTAAGTGTTTTTAATTTAGTTAACTAGTAGTTTTGAGTTATTCTAGGGTTGTATTTAAATTGTTTTCAATCTCGAGAGTCCACTGGTCTTGTCTTGACTAGTCAGTCAGTTCATGGCTCCCCCATGAAAACTTACCATGGGATCTTTCTGAAAGTGGTTGGATATGAAAGGAAAGTCACTAGTATATATATATATATATATATATATATATATATATATATATATATATAGGATTAGGAGTCATGAAAGGTCGAGTTGCTATTTTTAGTGCCAAGCCTTAGGTGAGCACACATTGTCCAGTTAGAGGTTTGGAGATGAAAGACTGAGCATATCTTGTAGGGTAGAGAAGCACTGTACGGGATAAGTGCAGTTCTAGATAGGATATAGTCATATCCTAACATGTTATAAGGATTGATTTTGTACCAATCCATTCAACCAAGTTTTGAGCAAGTTTTCGACTAGGTTGCAGAGAGTCCTAGAAATTAGGCCTAATAGCCCTATTGGACCTAGATTGTAGGAAACCTATGTATGGAGGGCTTAGGAAACTGAAACCTTCAAAATCTCTTGTAAAGTGATAGAGGGTATCTGAATGTGTTATTGGTTTTTCAAGTTCTTTGGAAAACTTTTGAAAGAATTGGGAAAAACACACTGTAAAAGGCTACAAGGAATATTCCTCAATTCGGCTTCCAAGTGATTAAATCCTTGAGCCCGTTAAAGACCAAGTTGAAGAACCTAGTAAATGGCTTGAAATGACAAGGATATGAACATTTGCAAGTTGATAGATGTCCCTACAAATAATCTTTGAATGCTAGAGTGGAGTTGGCACTTAGATCTTTCTAAGTGTAGTGGGAGAAGTGATATTTGAACTAACTAAAATGTGTTAGTCTTTCAAGGTGAAGCACATGAGTTGAGAACTCTTAGAGAAGAGTTGGAATTGGACTTAGTTAATCATCTAAGCCAATCAGGACATACAGGAGATTAGGTTCCTAGAAGAGATAAGCTAAGGTATCAGAGCTTGATTGAGATTAGGCTTGTGGTGGATGTTTCATCCTGTGCGTGCTAAAAGTGGCCTCTATTTAGCAGATTACTTCAACATGGTCATTTCTCTTTAGTTGCATACAAGAATGAATATGGATTCATTCATCGTGCATGTATGAAAGAATCGACCTGTTGCCTTCTAGAAGGCAGGAGTATGAGCTTGCTCTCAGTGCATTGCAAGCTCAATGACTACACCGAAGACCTAAACAAAGGATTTAATCTATATGTTGAAAGTAAAATGCTCTAATTAATTTAAATGAGTGCAAATTTGATGTTATCCCAAGATAATTAAATTCAATTTTTAGACCCCAATTGAAGTGTGATGGATTAATTTTAATACACCAAATGGAAGTGTGCTCTATGATTAGATTTGCATGATTGCATAAAAGTAAACCAAATGCTAATCAAATTGAAAGATAAAATGATAAATGATTGAATGCAAATTATAGCATAATAACGATAATAAAATTTTTGGGATCCTTTGTGAGGAAAAAGAATTTCTCTTTTATAGAAATCTCTCTCAAATCGACAGTCGAGATCAAACAAAAAGAGTGGCTCAGATTCGATTAAAGAAGCACAATCCATGTGCAAGTGATCTGATTGGTTGAGAGAGTCAATTGACTGAACTGAATGATCAATTATTTTGGAAACTTCCAAAATTAGTTCATTGTTAACTTAATTATTTCCAAAATGATAAATAGTGGAGAATCAGTTAACTGAGTGGAACTGGATTGTTTCCATTTTGATAAATTAGTTAACTGGATTTGATGATGTCATATGCATTTTTAAAAATTAAATTGATTTTGTATGCACATTTATGATTTTATAATTAATTTAATTCCTTTTTTATTTAATTGACAATTTTATAATTTTTATTTAATTAATATGTCATAATATCAAATAAATAATAGTATAAAGTTTATTTTCCAATGCAATTTGATTTTAGGAATTAATTAATTAATCAAGTATGATGATTGATTAGGACCTAGGGTTTAGGTCAGATCAGTTCAAATTTGATAATTGCCTATTTGATTTAGGACTTAGGTTTAATCAAGATTAGGGTTTCTTGATTAATTGTTGAGATTGGGGGTCTAGGGTTTAAGTGACCATTTTTAGGTGATTACACATCCTACTAAATCAGTTGGAGAGAATAGACCATTTGGATCAGTAGAAGAAAAAAACATGGTGACTAACGCTGAGTTAGCCAAAAAGGTGGATGAGCAAGAAGAAGACAACAAGTTGTTAAGAGAAAGGTTGTCTCAAATGAAGCAACTCTTGGGAGAAGTCCAAGACAAAGCTGAGAAGATGAAAGATAAGATAGATCAGAAAGAAGAAGAAGAAGAAGCAAGGGAGAATGGAGTGGACTTAGAAGAGGAAGTTCCAACCCTTGACCCTGTCAATGACCAAGAACCCTTCTTAAAGGCACTAAAGGCTTGAAGTGGAAAAGCTTTGGAGAGTGTACCACTTTTTAATGGACAAATGGATCCAGATTCAGTTGTGGATTGGATTGATAGTATAGAGAACCATTTCAAATGTGATGGTATCATAGAGGCTCAAAAATGAGTGTGGCCAAGTCAAGGTTGAGAGGATCAGCTCTCACATGGTGGATGTTTGTTCAGACTGAAAGGGAGAAAGAAGGAAAGAGTCCTATAATCTCATGGAAGGGCATGATTACTAAGTTCAAGCAGACTTACTTGTCTAATGATTATGAGGTTCAGTTGCATATGAGAAGACAAAATCTTAGATAAAAGGATTTGGATGTCCAAGCATACACCGAAGAGTTCCAAAAGTTGTGCTTAAGATCACAAGTGGTGGAGGATGAAAGCATAAACTAGCTAGATATTTGAATGGACTCAAGTGGTCTATTCAAGAAGAAATGAGTCTTGTGAACTTCAAAACCATTCACCAATTTTATCAAATAGCCTTGAACATAGAGGAGAAAGGAAAAAGAAATAAGAGAAAACCTCCAAAGGAAGAGGTAGAGGAAGGGATAATAGAGGATCAAGAGGTGGCTATGGTGGAAGAAGTTCATAATCAAGGACACAAGGAGAATTCAAGTACACTAAGCAGAAAGAGGGAAGTTATAGTAGCGGTGGTAGAGGAAGGAACTCAAAATTCAAAGGTAGAAGTGGTGGACAAGGAAGAGGCAATTACTTTTCCAATATGAAATGCTATCATTGCAACCAAATGGGACACCCTGCCTATAGGTGTCTAGAGAAGGGTAGTACTTCTCAAGGAGGTAACAAGAGAACTAATTTACTTCATGAAGATAAAAATGCAGCAGAGACACACTCGGAGGTACCACTAAATTCAAAAGAAGGTGAGAACCTCATGATGAGGAGAACATTGATCAAGGAGCCGGTTAAAGAAGAGCCAAGCCAAAGAAGTTCCCTATTTAGAATCAAATGTAAGGTGATGGGTAAAGTATGTAGAGTCATAGTGTACTCAGGGTCTACTGACAACATTGTGTCAGAAGAAGCATTCAACAGGTTAGGCATGACAAGGATACATCATACCCATCCTTACAAGGTCACATGGCTCAATAAGGCACAACATGTCTTAGTCAACGAGCAAGCTTGGGTAGAGTTCTCTATAGGGAGATATAAGTACAAGGTTCTATGTGATGTGCTTCCCATGGATGCATGTCAATTTATCCTAGGAAGACCATGGAAATTTGAACGCAAAGCTATCCATGATGAAGTGAAGAACTCCTATACATTCAAGAAGGATAAAGTAACTTTCAAAATCCAATCATTGTTAGGAGATGTAGATGTGAAGACAGTAGGTCCTAATGTGCTTATGGTGGGTGAAAAATAATTCATAGAAGCCATGGAAGAAGGAGAAGGATCTAGCTATGAATTGGTACTAAGGCCAAGAGAAAAGAATGAAGGAAAAGGAGACAAGAAATTAGAGATACCTGAGGAGATACAAAGCATGTTGCATACTTATGAAGGCATAGTATGTGATGGACAACCATCTGTATTACCCCCTACAAGAGCCATAAGTCATAGGATAGATTTCATACCCAAAGCTACCCTACCTAATAAGGTAGCTTACAAGATGACCCCTCAACAAAATGAGGAAATTGCTAGGCAAATAGAAGAGCTCCTTAACCAAGGCCTTATCAAGAAAAGCATTAGCCCTTGTGCAATACCTACTATCCTAGCACTAAAGAAATGAGGAAAATGGAGGCTTTGTACTAATGCAAGAGACATAAATAGGATAACCATTAGGTATAGGTTCCCCATACCTAGGATTGAAGACCTAATGGATTGTCTAGGTGAAGCCAAGTACTATAGAAAGATAGAATTGAAGAGTGGGTATCACCAATTTAGGATACATGAGGGTGATGAATGGAAGACAAAATTCAAAACCAATGAAGTTTTGTATGAATGGATTGTCATGAAATTTGGAATGTCTAATGTCCCCTCCACATTCATGAGGCTCATGAATGAGGTCCTCAAAGACTACATTGGAAAAATTTTAGTAGTATATCTTGATGATATACTAATTTATAGTAGGACAAGAGAGGAACATCTTCAACACCTTGAAACTATCTTCAATAAATTGCATGAAGAGAAGTTGATGATCAACTTGGAGAAATGTGAGTTCATCAAAACAGAGCCAGTGTACCTTGGGTTTTCTCTCTCTCATGGTAATCTAAAAATGGACAAAAGTAAACTGGAAGCCATTATGAATTGGCCTACTCGAAGGACAACAATAGGGGTAAGAAGTTTTCATGGCCTTGCTCAGTATTATAAGAATTTTATAAGGCAGTTTAGTGCTATTTGTGCTGCTATGTTGGACACAATCAAAGGAGGAATGAAGAATAAGTTCATATGGAATGAACAAGCCACTAAGAGCTTTGAGTTATTAAAAGAAAAGATTTCTACCCAACCTGTCTTAGTATTTCCAAGCTTTGAGAAGCTTTTCACCATTCAGTGTGATGCAAGCAATGTGGCTATTGGAGCTGTCTTAAGCCAAGAGGGAAGACCAGTAGCATTTCATTCAAAAAAGTTAAGTGAAGCAAAGAGGAAGTATTCTTCCTATGACCTTGAAATGTATGCATTGGTTTAGGCTTTAAGGAAATGGAGACATTATTTATTCCCCAAGGAGTTCATATTCTACTCGGATAATCAAGCTTTAAGTTTCTTGAACTCTCAAGAAAAGTTAAGTCACAAGCACATGAAGTGGGTTGAGTACCTACAAGCTTATACCTTTAATATCAAACACAAGAAAGGTGTCCTCAATAAAGTGCCAGATGCATTGTCTAGAAGAGCTCTCACAATTTAGGAAATTTAGTTGA
Source organism: Thuja plicata (assembly GCA_018584345.1). NCBI lineage: Eukaryota > Viridiplantae > Streptophyta > Pinopsida > Cupressales > Cupressaceae > Thuja > Thuja plicata. The sequence continues at coordinate 1,170,136 of MU224469.1, forward strand.
AGAGCATGGGAATAGATCACTTCAAGGATCTATATGCTGATGATGAAGACTTTGCAGTCATTTATAAGGTATGTGTTGAATTCAAGAATCATTTTAATATCAAGTATGTTGAATACACTTTAAAAAGTAACCTTTTGTTTAAGGGAAATCAATTGTGTCTCCCTAGAGGGTCTATTAGGGAGAACTTAATCCAAGAAAAGCACAATGGTGCATTGAGTGGTCACTTTGGGATCACTAAAACCCAAGAACTTGTTCAAAGGTTCTATTATTGGCCAAGGATGAATCTTGATGTTAGGAGGTATGTGGAAATTTGCATTGTATGTCAAAGAGAAAAAGGTACTTCTTCAAATGTAGGCCTTTATCAGCCACTACCTATTCCCACTAGGCCATGAGAATGCTTGAGCATGGATTTTGTAGTTGGGTTACCCAAGATAGGACAAGGCATGGATAGTGTATATGTAGTTGTGGATAGATTCAATAAGATGGCTCACTTTGTGCCATGCAAGACCACTAATGATGCTAGCCAAATAGCCTCTCTCTTCTTCAAAGAGATAGTAAGAATCCATGGGTTACCTATGAGCATTGTGTCAGATAGAGACACTAAATTTATGAGTCATTTTTGAAATACTCTTTGGCAAAGATTGGGCACTAATTTATCCTTTGGGTCTGCATACCATCCCCAAACTGATGGTTAGACTGAAGTGGTGAATAGGAGCCTTGGAATATGGTCAACAATGGGATCAGCTGATTGGGCAAGCTGAGTATGCCTACAATGACACCATAAATCGGTCAATAGGGAGGAACCCCTTTGAGATAGTATATGGATTGCATCCTAGAGGAGTCTATGAGTTGAGATAATTGAAGGACGGAGTGAAGAAAAGTGGATATGTAGATGATTTTTCTTATGCAATGTAAGAGATACATGATACAGTCAGGAAGACTTTGACAGACAACACCTTGAAACATAAAACCAAGGTTGATGAAGGTAGAAGAACAGTTTAGTTCAATGTGGGTGAAATGGTTATGGTGCATATTAACAAGTCAAGACTTCAAAAGGGAGTCCTTCAAAAGTTTCAGATGAGAAAGATAGGTCCTTGTTCTATCTTAGCTAGGTAAGGTTATAATGCATTCAAAGTTGAGCTCCCGGAAGACAGTGGACTATCACCTATTTTCAATATTGCAGTCTTAGTCCATTATAAAGGAAAACACAAAGACATGGATTAGAGTCTCCAAGAAGTGATTAGAGATGTGGAAGATCTCCAATTACCCCCTGCTACAACCATAGGATCTGATAGTGTATTGGATACTTGAGTCTACAAATAGAATAGAACCAAAGAATACAAAGAACACTTGATAAAGAAGAATGGCCAAACCAATGCTGATATAGTATGGGTAAAGGAATCAGAGTTCAAAAAGATGGGGATTGATTTAATCATCCTCAATCCAAGGGTGGATTGAAATTTTTGTTTTGGGGAGGATGGTGCAGGAGCACACCTAGGCTAACCTCCATGTTTTAGTCATTTTTGGCTTATACTTAACATTGGCCAGGTCAAGATAGTTAGGTTGTTTTTATACCTTAGAATTTCATTGCAATGTGGGCTAGGTGAGTTAGTCATTAGGAATAAGGTCACCAAATTAGCCATTGTTAGTAGTTTTTAATATTTCTTAGGCTTAGTTGCTTAATGTTGGATTTGAGCCATGAATGTGTCTTAAACACATAAGTGATGTCATAGAGATTCCATCAGGCCATAAATGATCTTGGATCCTTGAAATGAAGAGGTTAGAGGTCCTAAAACTCAGGAAGGAGGCATAATGGAAAAGATGCCAAAAGTTGCTAAAATGTTGTCATGACAATATTTGCAATTATTGCAAATATTGCATGCAACTCAGTTATCTTGGACCCCCCTACAAAATAGGTGTGGGGAATTGAACAAAAAGGCCTAGAAACAAGGAATGAGACATGTAATGTGAGTAGAGGCTCGAATCTCAACAGGGAGGATAGATTGTAAAAAGTTTTGAATTTGAAGAGAGCTCTGCAACTCAATTGTTTTAGAAAATCTGAGCATTTGTGTGTGATAGTGATACCTAATGGATTGAATACCATGAATTAGTTGTTGTTTTATGCTCTTAGAATATTTTGAAGTATTTTTCATTCAATGAACTAGTAGTTTTGAGTTAGTCTAGGGTCGTAGTTAAATTGTTTTCAATCTAGAGAGTCCACTGGTCCTGTCCTGACCAGTCAGTCAGTTCATGGCTCCCCAATGAAAAATAACCATGGGATCTTCTTGAAAGTGGTTGGATATGAAAGGGGAGTCATTAGTATTTATATATCAAGTATTATGAGTCATGAAAGGTCAATTTTCTATTTTTAGTGCCAAGCCCTAGGCGAGCAGACACTATTTAGTTAGAGGTTTGGAGATGAAAGATTGAGCATATCTTGCAGGGTAGAGAAGCACTGTACGGGATAAGTGTATTTCTAGATAGATATAGTCATATCCTAATATTCTATGAGGATTGAGTTCATACCAATCCATTTGACCAAGTTTTGAGCAAGTTTTCAACTAGGTTGCAGACAGTCCTAGAAATTAGGCCTAATAGCCCTATTGGACCTAGATTGTAGGAAACCTATGTACAGAGGGCTTAGGAAACTAAAACCTTCAATATCTCTTGTAAATTGATAAAGGGTATCTGAATGTGTGATTTTTTTTTCAATTTTTTTGGAAAAGTTTTGAAAGAATTGGGAAAAACACATTGTAAAAGGCTACAAGAAATAAGCCTCAATTAGGCTTCCAAGTGACTGAATCCTTGAACCTGGTAAAGACCAAGTTGAAGACCCTAGTAAATGGCTTCAAATGGCAAGGATTTGAACATTTTCAAGTTGATAGATGTCCCTACAATGAATCTTTGAATGCTAGAGTCAAGTTGGCACTTAGATCTTTCTAAGTGTAGTGGGAGAAGTGAAGATTTGAACTAACTAAAAGGTGTTAGTCTTTCAAGGTGAAGCACATGAGTTGAGAACTCTTAGAGAAGAGTTGGAATTGGAATCAATTAGCCATCTAAGCCAATCAGGACTTAGAGGAGATTAGGTTCCTAGAAGAGACAAGCTAAGGTCTCTTGGTTAAAGTGCTAGAAAGCCTTGGATCACTCACATCACTTACTAATTTTGAAAGATTTACCTTGTTTTCTATCACTTCTTGGCTGATCTTTTCAAAAAGTGTGTGCTAATATTTCTTCTCTTCTCTCTCCTCAATTTCCTTTTTTGCATCATTGTTCTGCGTTGTGATGGCCTCATTGAGAGTGGCTATTTTATCAAGGATAGGTCTATTGTGATCAACATCAACATTGGGTACAATTTAATGGAATATGTCCCTATAGGTCTCTAGTACCATGGAGTATTTGTGATACTTTTTTAGCTTCTCTTGTAGTGCCTTCCTTTTGTATATTTCACCTTGCTCTTTAAGTGCTACATAGTCTAGTGTAGTTGGGTCACATTTGGGTATCTCAATGATCTCATCTAGAGTAACTTTGAACTTAGTATTTTTGGATTTAATCTTCTTCTTATTATGATTCTCACTTGAATGTAGGACCATAGCCATCTTCTCAGCATTATCTGTTGTGTTGGATGAAGTGATTTGGGCTGTTGCCTCTTTTTTCTATTGTGCCTTGGTGTCAGCTTGTTGGTTTTGAGTGGACGTCTCCATATCAACCTTTACATTATCTGTAGCAACCTTTTTAGTTTTTTTAGGAGTGTCATCTTTTGTTTTTGTTCCTTCTTCAGTATCCTTATGTACTTCATCTTCCTTTGGTTGTGCATCCTTATCAGTGGTGTCTCCATCTATTTACTTTAAATCTCATTCTGTAACCTTGTTAGTTTTGGTTACAATTTGAGTGTCTCCAATGACATTCTTGTCATCGGTGTTATCTTTCTTTCCTTCATCCCCTACATCCTTAGGAATTCTTGAATCTTTGTCACGTGAATTTTATTTTTCTTGAAGTATATTGATGGTTTGCATTAATATTGGCATGTTTCTTGATATGTTCACATGTGAAGTGTCAAATGAAGTGTCATGTTCGTCAGTTTTTTCTTTGATAACAGTGACATCTTCATCTTTTTATATTTCTTCTACTGGATCAATGATTATGTCAATGACTGTGTTGTCCATAATGTTGTCCATAGTGGTGTCTAGCCATGTTTCATTTGCAACATCCATATCATTGTTTTCTATTGTGTCCAGTTCCTCCATGTCCAATTCAACATTTGTGATGATAATTGGTTTTGTGCTCTTAGTAGCTTGATCATTCTTGGTTTCTTGATTCTTGGTTAGAGCTCTCTATGGCTCGGGGCTTGTTTCCTTAGTGGGTCTATTGAGTATCTTTCTCCAAATTTTGTTGATGTCCTTTTCTAGCTCTATTAGCTTACCATCAAGTATCTTGTAAGCTCTCATATTGGGTGAGAACTCCTATGCATGTTTCTCCATCATCTCCTTGATTTCTTCCATTTTGGATTTAGGAGGCATCAGATAAACAAGGACTATTTCCCTTACCTCTTTTTAATTCTTCAATGCATAATTCCATCTAGTAGATATTCTATCATATAGTGCATTGGATATTTTTTCATAGAATTGTATTGGTACATATTTAAATGTACTCATCATTTTGATGATTCCTTCTTCAATCTTGTTTTGGTCCAAGGGATCTAGAGTTAATCATCTTTTGACTTTTGATTCATTAATTGATCCTGATTTAATCATCAGTGAACATATCTGATCAATGGTTTTAGGGACCTTACTCTTTTCCTTGTGAACACCTTCATCCCATTCTGCGTCCTTAATATCTTCCCTTGTTCTAATGAACTTTCTTCTCTTTGTTGGCCCTCTTTTCTATGTTTCCAGTTTCCTCTTGTAGGTCCTTACTTGACCTTTCTTCTAGGGTGAAGGACTTGTGTCCTTAGCTATCTAACTTCTAGTCCTTGAGGCAACTGTGGTTCTAGGCTTCTTGGCTGGTGTTGGTAACGGGGTATCTAACTCTTTAGACTCAGAGTCACTTTCCTGCTCAGCCTCACCGACGGGTGACTGCCCCTCAGTTTCTTCCTCTGTGACTGAAAACCTTATCTTCAAATTCTTTCCCTTTTTTCCTTTCTTCATGTCTACTTTCTTTACAAAAAATCCAATTTTGATTCTATCTTTTGCCTTTTCATAAGTGTCAAACTTTGGTTGTGTTTTCTCTAAGTGTTCATTTATCAATGCATCAATTGCATTGTCTAGATGCTTGATCAATGTTTACCTCATAGTGTAATGGTTTTAAGCATGTTTTCCTTGGTATAACATGCTTGATGTATGTGTGGTCTATGTCAACAATGAAACATATATCATTCTTGAATTTCTCAATAATTTGCTCTGGGATCCTTACTCTTTTCAACATTCTCTCCTTGAATCCAGTCGAGTACTCATCCATAACTATTTCAAAGTTGTCTCATAGTGATTTTATGTATTCATTGATCTGTATGGTGACTAGTCTAGTGGTGTCCCATTTTACATCTCCTATTGATGGAAAATATTCTTGGAAGTAAAAGAAAATATACATGATAAGTGAGCCAAACTTACATGTATTTGTCTTTGCATTTTTTAATGTTCTAAGGTTTTCTTCTAACTGGTTTAGTAGAAGTTTTGACAAATCTAACTGATTTCCTTTCTTTACAATTTTATATGCAGTATCCACTACTCCAGATGCTATGTTGTTCATCCTACTAGCTTGAAATAATTTCTAGCCTAGGACACATGTTCCAAATTTTAGTTCATCATCTGTGATAGTGGATACCTTAAGTCCTCTTCCATCACACTTGGCTCCTGTGTTCTTTTCAATTTCAGCCTTGGGTGGGTGTTTTAATGCCTTTACCTTGTTGGTTATTGGATAATTGGTGACTACATAAATAACATCTTAGGTTATCATTTTAGGCTCATCCAGCCATAGATTTTGATTGTGAACTGAGTACTAACCAAATCCTCTCGGTCTTGAATACCTTTTGGAATAATAGGGAATTTGTGAGCCCTTTCACTTCTATGTTTTTGTGCTCATCTTTAATAGATCCATCCTCATTACATAGCTTCTTGAAAGCTTGTTCAACCTCCAGGTCACTGATTTCTACAATTTTGTAGTGAATGTATGCTCCCACGTCTTTGATGAGAAAAACCCTAGCTGGTATTCACGAGAATGCTCCAGCATTGTTGCATTGTGACGTAACCTCAGGGCATATCTTGTAATGGGATTCCTCACAAGTAGAATTATTGATAAGTTTAACCTTATCCTTCTTGATGTTTTTCAGTTTTGTGGTTCTTGAGGTCATGGCCATTGCTTCAGAGATTTTAGAGCTTTTTGTAAATGTGTAAAATAGAGTTCTTGTTTATCATAGGAACTTATTGTTTACTTCTGTAGTGGTCAGTGATCTATTTGGAGTTCTCTGGGTCAAATTAAATTTTCTTTGTGATGCTATCATTGTGTGCTCAAATTTCACTTTCGTCACTCTAATCTGCTTGTTGGTGAATAATGAAACCCTTATGGCACCTTTTTATAGACATTTTCCCTAAAAGCAAGTCATTAATGCTCAAATACTCCTCATTGTATGAAGATGGAGTTGTCAAGTTAATCACTAACTTCTCTCTTCAGTGATAACGTAATGCTTTAGGACAGTCATCTAACTTCTTGCTTTTATAGACGGGTTTCAGTGTTTTGCAAACACAACTTTTTCAACTTGCTTGATTACCGACAATTTTTGGCTTACACTAGCAACTTTTTCTTTTTGCATGTTAACCGAAAGTTTTGATAAGTGCAGACAGATTTATCTTTGAGTGTATGTTGATGGATTTCGGTATGTATTACCTGATAGAATAGTTTTCATCGATTTTAACAAGTTATATCATGATGCATCTTTACTTATGCTAATTTGACATTTCATCAATATATTATGGAACTGATGTAAAATATTGCTTAGTGTAATGCAGTTCCATACTTACTTGTTCTTCTTAAGTGGGGGTGGTGATGTCACCAGATCCATTGGATAGGGTGTCACCAATTGCATTGCTTGGTCCAGCTTCATCATTATTTGTATCTTTCCTCCACATTTTGTTTCTCATCTTCCAGATGTCTTCAATGGTATTTCAATTGGAAAATGTACTGGTCTCTATCATTTGGTCTCTGTAGTCTTTCTTGAGATGACCAACTTTATGATAGTGTAAGCATGCCATTCTAGGCACTACTACATTTGGGGCCAAATTTTGACAGAAGTTTTCGATGGGTAACTTTTTCTTACAAATTTGGTGTTTTTTTTTGTAATAGGCCCTGATGATGTCAGTATTCTGATGGGTGTTTAATTGACCATTGAAATTTTGATAGATTCAGGGTATACATTAAAAAAAAAGTGAAACAGCCTCATCATTTTTATTTTGATTGGAGAGCGGGAGAAAAGGAGCGACAGCTGAGCGCAGGAGAAAGTATGTGATTTATTCATCTTTTGAGCCTCTGGAATCATATTCAAATGCATTTCATTTTATTGTTGAGGGAGTTTCTCTCTAAAATGACCACATTCTACTAGTGTTGTGCCCTGGCCAGTGCTTTATCTCCATTATTTGATGTTATTGGTGCTTGTGCTCAAGGATATCGATTCATTGTATTCAAATGTTTGGATTCACTTTTGTTGATATTATTGGCATATGTGTTTAATGATGCCATTGTATATTTCTATCACTTAAATGACCGCATTCTATTGGTATCGTGCCCTAGCCTATTCTTTAACTCCATTATTTGATGTTATTGGTGCTTGTGCTCAAGGATATCCATTTTTTTGAAATGTTGACTGTGGTTATCAAATGGACAACCCATGAGCTTCTAGCTAGGTGCCATTTGTATTGATAGC
>MU224469.1:1178868-1189714 GCA_018584345.1 Thuja plicata
ACATATTGGAAATACACAATACAATGATAACAAGCCTTTCACAATCCCCCTTCCCTCAAGGAACACTATCAACATCCAGACCTTGACTGTCCCCTCAACCAGTGACCCTTCAAAACTGGGTTATCATACAATCAGTGAGTGATCCTTGATTCTCCTGGGCTTCCCTACATCCAAACATATTGGAAATATACAATAAAATGATAACAAGTCTTTTAAAATCCCCCTTGTTGGTACTCCTAAATTTGGAACAAATTTGGAGTGACCATGTTAAATTTTTCAATTGGGCAAAGTATGTACTCTTGAAATTGTGTGAGAAGGCTCAGTTAGAGTGCTGGTAAAAGATGCCTGGATGATTTTCATGAGGTACTGATTGGGAAAAGGCTTCAATTCCTTTCATTTGATATATGCAGTGGGTCCCAGCTCCTGAATTCCAATTCTGACATGTTTATGGAGTAGTCATTTTGAGGTCACCTAAATCTGCATTTTGCTCAAGTGTCATTTTGTTGTCCGGGGCCTGCTTTGCTTTTGATTATCTTACACACTGTTGAGTTTCATAGTTTTCCACTTTGGAAATGTTTAACACGCATATCAAAGAGCTTGTGTTTTAAATCTTAGGTCATTATCAATCCATTTGATAGGTTTTCATACTTCCCAAAGTTGGTTGCTTAGAACTGTCTGCATTTTTGTTCTGCCTAGAAATCTGAATAGCCCAGTTTGACACTTTATAACTTTTGACCAGTTGATTCAATTGACAAAATTCCTTTTGTATTGTGTTCCAGTGGTTACACACTCCAATATTTCCAGTTTTCAGATCTTTATGAAATCAGATGACAAGTTTTCTGGAACCATTCCATTTGTGAATAATTCTAATTTCCTGTGTTTTTAAGTATAAAATTGAGTTGTCCACTTTGAGGTCTTGAAAATCTATACCCGGTTGAACATTTTGGATAATTGGCTTGTCCCTCATATTGTAAACATAGGAGTGTACCTACCTAAAGATTTATAGATTCTTTCCAATCCATTTCTCCACTTTGCTAGAGCCTTTCCGTTTCCAATTTATTAAGGTTTCTTTGAAAATGCAGAATTTAGAATTAAGTGGCATACTTTGTGCTTTCCCTGTTTACACTTGGTCTGAGGTCAAGAATAATTGAATATGGATTTACATTGTAGACCTAGGAATGAACTCCTTTGAATATTTCCAAACTTTGACCAATCCGGTAGATCACTTTTCTTTGCCGATTCTAAACCCAATTTCTACATATCTGTTGTGCTTCGGTTCAGAAAGTGTTTAGGGTGCTAACTTTGCATATTGGTATCATTTGTATGGTTTGTTTTCAGAATAATTTAATTGATGGTTCATGTTCTACATATGACATTTAATCAGGCTCCAGAGGTTGAGTTTCTGAAAGATCTTTTTGATGACCCTATTTATTCATTTTTAGAGGCAGTTTATTTAGTTTGTAGTGCAGAAAAGAGTTAAGTTTTCAAAGTGGCCATTTTGCATAAGTGATATATTTATATCTGAAAGATATTTTCAAGGTCCGATTGAGGGACTATCTTCATTGCATATGAATGTACTATGTGACCTAATGGTGAAATTTCAGAGCTTGTTTCATTGTTTTTGCAAGGATCAATCTGAAAGGGATTTATGGTGATTCAGCATTTGCACCTATGTAGTTTTCTGGAAGGCTAAGTTTGCACTATTATATCTAGTTCTTGAAGACGAATATGGTGAAGTCCTTCTGCATGTGTATTCAATGGTAATCAATGTATCTTCTTGCCAAGTGATGGGATTAGTTTACTTGTTTCAGTGAATTTTTAAAGGCAGCCCCAAAGGCTAATTACCATTAATGTGATCAAATGACAGAAGTGTGAAAATGGTTATAAAGGCCACCGGTTTATACTTAATGTTCAAAATTTTAAAATATGGAGATGGAAAGAGCTCAACATTTCATGTTTTTCAAGATCTTTGGTCAGTAGTAAGTGGAAGAATAGGGAAACTAATGATATGCATTCAGCGCATGTTTGAAAGAGCATCTAAAGACAAAGCCCATATAGCACTATGGAGGTGTAATATGAAAAAAAAAACTGAGAAGAAAGCAATAGTTATTTGGTAAGTAGATAGATATTTGAATGAGCACATATAATGGATGAACATTTGGATTCTTTTTGCGTGACATTTCCATACTCAGAAAGAGACAAATAGCATTTTCTGTCAGTTACCATTCTACCAATTCATGACATTCCATAATGATAGTGTGGGCATTAAGAAGAAGATTAGTTTTAATATCCAAAACAAATGGAAAACATTAGGTAATAGTCCCGTGTGGAATGGAAATCAAAGTCACAAACATTGTTATGTTCCAAAGGACTGGTGGATCGAGGACATTTGTGAACTGGATATTGATTTGTACCAGCGAGTAATGGCTGCCATTAAAACCAAGGGAAGAATGTCACATGAACTAATAGGAGAAGCACTGAAGGTTTTCTCTCTTCGATGGTTACTGTTTCAGATGACTATGTAGAGATAGTAGCAAAGAACAGGGTTCTCTTGGAAGTCATTATAACTTTGTTACCTTCAGAAAAAGGAACGAATTCTTGTAGATTTTTGGTGAAGTTATTGAAGAGATATATTTCCCACGCTATTTTCTATGGAAAGTGTTTGTGTTTTAGAAACATTAATCCAGTGGACAACAAATGCTACTTTCCAAACTATTGCGCAGAGTAAGCACAAAAAGAGGAAGTTTTTTTTTTAAAAAAGAAACATTGTTATTACAATGTTTGCTTGCAATGAAGGGGTTTTGAAATCTGTGCAGCATATGGAGGAGAGGTTTTGAAAGTTTTAAAAGTAAAGGTTGCAGATTTTAAAACATTAAAACCAAAGTTAGCATACAGACCATCATGCCCAGACTTTGCGCAGAATCTATGGAAGGTGAGTGCTTTGAAATGTTTGTTTAATAACTTGCAAGGTGCATTATATCCTATGCAGCAGTTGTGAGTGGAGGGAAGTTTCAGATTTTTTAAAAACTTTAAAATCAAAAATTACATTGCAAATCAATATTTCTAGCAGGCTGCAATAACATTTGGGGGAAGGTTTTTTGAAGGTTTTAAAGAAAAATCTGTAGATTTAAATCCATAGGGAGGGGCGTCTATGCCATTAAAACATGTTCATGGTTTCCATTTGTAATAAAACAAAGCCATTAGCAAGCAGATTTTTCAGCAAGTTCCGAGGAAAAGTAAAAAATAGTGAATTTGCAATATCCCACATTCACTCTGTGTGGTCATTTTTTAGTCTTTTTATACAAAAATGCATAGTATATGAAATAGGTAAGAAGCCCAGGGGCTCTTGGTGAGCTCTATGGTGCTGGAGGAATGGATGCATGTGCAAACCACTATATTTTGAGGTAAATTTCAAAATTGACTTTAAAACTATGAGATCCATTATCCCACATTGTTCTTGCAATGAAATCTGAAATGTTTATATGCCAAGATGCAAACATAGTAATTTGAAGGAAGAAGAGGAGGCTATCCACACGCGTTCCCAGTCATTCAAATGCCTCAATTTCCGTGCTTGAAAATGAAGGTAAACAAATTTTGACAAAAATGGATACTTGATGCTGGTCGCATGGTTGTGAGAAGGACCTAGTCGCTTAGTCGGGAGAAGGTTTGCAGATAACTTCCAGGATTCAGAGACTTGGCGACAAACCGCTAGGGGTTAGTCACGCAGTCGAAAGATGTAGAGAGTTGACCGCCGAGACTTGGTGACTGACCGCTAACGGTTAGTCACGAAGTAGCCAGAAGAGGAAGATGACTGCTGTGACGAGGAGATAGCCGCTGGTCGTATGGTCGCTAGATGGGAGTTAGCTGCCAGATGCTAGTTGCCAGGTCACCCAGGGTTGATAGTTGAGTTGAAAATTTCTCACGACTTGGAGACTAAGTGTGGTCACGTGGTCTCTAGATTCAACTATGGTTAGTGAAAACTTCTAGCGACTTAGAGACTCAGTGTACAGATGTAACTAGGGTTAAAGGCATAGTCAAAGAGCAATTTATGACAGCGAATCAGCATGTGACAAGTGTCAATTTCTGGTGAAGTTTGGGCATATTAATGTAAAGTGAAGGTTTTCAAAGGTAGAAAATGCATAAAGTTAAAAGATTAAAATGATTTGAAATGTATTCTTTTGCATATTTTGTAAAATGTTTTATTTCAAAGTTTGACAAGGCTTTCTGGGAGATGTTTCAACATAGGGGATATTCAGATTTTTTTAGAGATGGAGATAAAATCATATTTTCTCAGGCAAAGAAGGGTCAGATTTTGAAGGGGCAAATAAAAATTAGATTTGCACAAAGGGATGAGACAGAATGTACATTTATTTATTATGAAATCAGATTTCTTAGAGCTTTGTGGGTTGATTTTTGAGAAGATATTTTCAAAGGGGGATATGAGTGGATTTCAATGATATTTTGCAGATGAAATTAGATTTGGTGAACTTTTCAGTGGAAGAAAGAAAGAGATATTTTAAAGATATATCAGATATTTTGAAGACTTGGAAAGATGAGTAAAAGGTCAGATTTGAGGAGAGATAGGTGTCGATTTCTCAGGAAGATTAGGGTTTCTTCTTCTTCTTATTTATTCTCTTCTCTTTTCTGTAAAGAGGGTTCTGATTTCAGGTTCCTATTTTCTGGTTCCTGTGGAAGTTCCTGGTCTTGTTCTTGTTCCTGTATTTTATCTGGTTCAGTGCAAGTTACCATTGGTTTGGAGATTTTATGTGTAAAGTGTACTTCTTCTTCATGTTTACTTCTTGTGCTTATTGTCTGGATATTTGGAAACAACTTGGATTAATGAGAATATAGTGCAGTTCCTATTCATTATTGTCTTGTCTCTTTTAACTGTGGTTTATGCTCTAGTATAGTTCATTTGTAAGGCATTTGAAATATACCTACTACAAGGTAGTGTGTCTAATCATTTGTGAGTCTTTCTCAAGGAGAGAGTTAAATTTTGTAAATGATTTCAAAGAGCAGGACGTAGTTGTGAAGATCTAATGAAGAAGTATTGAGTTGAGTAGATTGTTTGTAAGGCATCCAATCTGGATTGTATGAAGTTTGTAAGGCATTCTTTAGTATTGCATTAGTTTCTTATTATTGACATATGTTTTCATTGACTCTTTGCCCAAGGAATAGGCACTGATTTAGATTTTTCTAAGCAAGTGTTTTCTCCATTCAGTCATACACAAATTAATCAATTTTATCTAGTTTTTAGAAAAAATGAGCTGAACTCATCAAGGACTTATGTCAGCAGGACAGTGTCCACTTTGTTGATTCCTTGGAGAGTGAATCATCAGGTGATCCCTCCTAAAGACAAAAGGAAGAAAGATGCAAATCCTTGACTCATTAGTATATGTTATCAAAACCATAGCCTAGGTTATAAATACTCTGTTTCAAACCAATCATTGCAATCTCTAAAGTGTTTTATAAGTTGTTACAGTGAGGTTCTTGGTGCACAACCAGTGAATGAAACAATCCACCAAATACATAGACTGAGATATCAGTAATCTTTAAAAGGTAAAACCGGCCTGAGTCTGTGGAGATCAAAAATGAAGAAGGATATTATCCAATCCTTAGAAATTAGCCTTTCTCTTGCCTAAAAGAGGTTGCATTCAAGTATACAAGGTATACTGTCATTATTAGGTAAGTATTGCAAGAAAAAGCGCTAACAAATTGGTGACTCTGCTGGGGATTCAAAGTGATTAAGTCAGTATAAGTAAGTTATAGCCCTGCTTTGCTTAAATATCCCAGAGTCTGGTTACAGAGTCATTGTTTGTAAAAACATATTCCTTAAGCTTTATAAAAGAGTCAAGTCTGTCTGTTGTCTGCTGCAAAGTGTCTGAAAGTTGCAAGTTTCTCCAAGATAGTATCAAAATAATCTCACTACTAGTGAGTGGCGACTTTGAGCTCTGATTTGCACCAGTGTGCACATTGAAGAAAGACTACAAAAAAAAGGTGGACTTACAGCAATAGTGATAGCAGATTTTTGGACTCTTATGATTAGAGGAATCATAAAAAACTCTATGTTATGATGTATGAGAGATTTCTGATTTAAAGAAGTCAGAGCTGGAAAAAAGGATCTCAGCTGGTTACAAATATTTTTCTCTGCAACAAATTGGCGGCTCTACAAAATTTTGAAGTTGATTTAAAGGTGTTCTCAAATCACATATTTGCAGCAACTTCTTCATACTCTAGGTATTTTACAAAGGTTTTAAATTTTCCTTATCAAGTGATTGTAGCACTAAAAAAAAAATGATAAAGTTGTGAAAAGAGAGGTTTACATATTTCAAGTTTTACTTGCATTTTTGCAAAAATTGAAGGAAATATGTATTTGAAGACAGGCAGTTTGTAATCTTGTCAACTGCTAAGATGTCATATTCTTGTGATTGGAGGGGTAATAATTTGTTTGGGGCAATTATTTTTGTGGGTATTCATGGATACCCAAATCATATACCATCAAAGGTAAGGGAGTGTTTGCCAAAGTTTGCTGGTTTTGGTGAACAGTCAGCTGAGAAACATTTAGAAAATTTTGCTGATTTGGTAGATAGTTATAACATTTCACATGAGGATGCATTGATGAAGATTTTTGTAATGTCCTTAGTTGATGTTGTGAAAGACTGGTTTAAATACCTACCTCATGGCTCAATAGAATCCATGGAAGCATTAGAGGCTTCTTTTACTAAAAGATTTAGTGATTTGGAGCAGCTTAGTATGTAGAACAATATGAGGATAAAGAGCACAATGATGAACATGGCGTATCTGAATCAAATGATCCTATATCAGAAGTTGATCTTATCATAATAGAGACAGATATGTTGAGGCAAAGGCTTTAAGAGAAGGTGGTGTTACTTTTACAACAACATATGAGCAGGGAGGAAGTTGAATCACCAAATGATTTTTTCATAAGATTCACTAATAAGCTACAAGGTTACGGTATCATTTTTTGTCCTCAGGAGTATGTATGGGTTGAGTTATTTGTTCAAATTTGTTTCCCTCATACATGTAAGTTATCAATTGCTCAGAGGGCAGAATTTTTTCAACAAGTTATTGAATGGATAAAATGTTTAGAAGATGCTTCTTCTAAAGACATATCTGAGGTTGAAAGCAATGATAGTGAATTTGAAAAGTATGAGATTGTTGAAGATGTTGATGATAAATCTAACAATGAATCTGAATTTAATGATATTCAAAGTGATAAAGATGAATATATGTTTAGTGATGATGAAGAATCTACCGCTGGTTAAGATATTGCTGACTATGATATTGATATAAAGTTTTATGAACAACAAGAAGATGAGAAAGATATATGCAGCTAACAAGATGACAACTATGATGTAGACATGAGTGTTTGTAGTGAGGATCTTACACAAAGTGATATATTTTCAGAGGTTTCACTACAAGACTCCAACAGTGAAGAAATTTGCAGCATCATGCAAGAAGACAGTAAGGAGATAAATGAAGAAGATGATTGTTGTTCCCTTCACAGTGAACAAATTGTAGAGATTTTATCTTTTGAATATCTCAGATATTCAGGAAATAGAACCTTTTAACTTTCATGTCCAACACATATTGATTTCGACAAGGAAAATGAATCAGTGCATTATGATTTGGACATATGTGATATTTTTTCTTCTTGCACTCCTTCTTCATTAGGCTACAATAAAATTCAGTTTGACTTATCAGATGATGAGGTTTTTAGTGTGGTTTTAGATTCAGTAGATGCAGAAAATCTAAGTATTGAAGTGAGTACTGATTTAGAGAATAGTGTGGATTTTGAATCTTGTCTTGATTCTAAGTCTGCCTTTGAACTATTTAATGATGGTCAATCAGTGGCTCAAGTTTCATTGGAAAATATTCAATGTGCCGGTATTTTCCCTCCCACCCACTACTTTTTTTTGAGTTTTTTTTATGATGATAAGCTGCAAGGTGCTCCTATTTTTGATAAAGAAGTTATTGCTTCATGTCCTAAGTTTGATTATGACCAAGTTACGTCTTCTTTTGACGTGCAAGTGATGGATGTGAATGGACCTAATAAGGCTTGCCCAAGCAATATGACAGAGATTGAGTATCCCCCCTTTCAGTTGAATGGTGAGTCTTTAAGTTGTGGTTTACAGCTGAAAGATGATAAAAGTCACAGATATCAAAGTATGTTCTTATCTAACGAATGTGACACATATATACCACAAATTTTTCATGATGACAATTTTCCTAATGTATATGGAAGCTCATATGAAGAATATGTAGATTTTTTGTCATACAATGAGTTGATACATGATGACAGTAGCTTGAATCAGGCAGTTAAGACTGGCACTGTTATCATATTTTTGAAACATGGGGCAGAGAGCTTTGTGTTTGACAGAGGTAAAAGTTGATCTCAATTTTGGGGTTTTGGGCCTTTTGTAGATAATATACATATTGTAAAGTTTCTTTCCCTTTCAGTTGTGTGTTTTCTTTCAGTTAGAGGCTTCCCCATTTTTGAGAAGAGAGAAAAGTTTTGAGAGGTGTCAGTGAGAAGTGAAGTAGAAAAGGATAAAATCTAATTTTGAAGTTTTGGGGTGGTCTACTACTCCAGAGATCTGTGGTTCTCGGTATAAAATTGCATTTAACCATCCTCAGTCAGAGCCACTATTGGTACTCCTAAATTTGGAACAAATTTGGAGTGACCATGTTAAATTTTTTAGTTGGGCAAAGTATGTACTCTTGAAATTTTGTGAGAAGGCTCAGTTAGAGTGCTGGTAAAAGATGCCTGGATGATTTTCATGAGGTATCGATTGGGAAAAGGCTTCAATGCCTTTCATTTGATATATGTAGTGGGTCCCAACTCCTAAATTCCAATTCTAACATGTTTATGGAGTAGTCATTTTGAGGGGGTCACCTAAATCTGCATTTTTCTCAAGTGTCATTTTGTTGTCCGAGGCCTGCTTTGCTTTTGATTATCTTACACACTGTTGAGTTTCATAGTATTCCACTTTGGGAATGTTTAACACGCATATCAAAGAGCTTATGTTTTAAATCATAGGTCATTATCAATCTATTTAATAGGTTTTCATACTTCCCAAAGTTGGTTGCTTAGAACTGTCTGCATTTTTGTTCTACCTAGAAATCTGAATAGCCCAGTTTGACAAGTTATAACTTTTGAATAGTTGATTCAATTGAGAAAATTCCTTTTGTATTGTGTTCCAGTGGTCACACACTCCAATATTTCCATTTTGGAGATCTTTATGAAATCAGATGACAAGTTTTCTGGAACCATTCCATTTTTGAATAATTCTGATTTCCTGTGTTTTCAAGTATAAAATTGAGTTGTCCACTTTGAGGTCTTCAAAATCTATACCCGGTTGAACATTTTGGATAATTGGCTTATCCCTCATATTTTAAACATAGGAGTGTACCTACCTAAAGATTTATAGATTCTTGCCAATCCATTTGTCCACTTTGCCAGAGCCTTTCCGTTTCCAATTTATTAAGGTTTCTTTGAAAATGCAGAATTTAGAATTAAGTGGCATACTTTGTGCTTTCCCTATTTACACCTGGTCTGAGGTCAAGCATAATTGAATATGGATTTGCATTGTAGACCTAAGAATGAACTCCTTTGAATATTTCCAAAATTTTACCAATCTGGTAGATCACTTTTCTTTGCCGATTCTAAACCCAATTTCTACATATCTGTTGTGCTTCGGTTCAGAAAGTGTTTAGGGTGCTAACTTTGCAGATTGGTATCAGTTGAATGGTTTGTTTTCAGAATAAGTTAATTGATGGGTCATGTTCTACATATGACATTTAATCAGGCTCCAGAGGTTGAGTTTCTGAAAGATCTCTTTGATGACCCTATGTATTCATTTTTAGAGGCAGTTTATTCAGTTTGTAGTGCGGAAAAGAGTTAAGTTTTTAGAGTGGCCATTTTGCATAAGTGATATCTTTCTATTTGAAAGATATTTTTTCAGGGTCCGATTGAGGAACTATCTTCATTGCATATGAATGTACTATGTGACCTAATGGTGAAATTTCAGAGCTTGTTTCAATATTTTTGCAAGGATCAATCTGAAAGGGATTTATAGTGATTCAACATTTGCACCTATGTAGTTTTCTGGAAGGCTAAGTTTACACTGTTATATCTAGTGCCTGAAGACAAATCTGGTGAAGTCCTTCTGCATGTGTATTCAATGGTAATCAATGTATATTCTTTCCAAGTGATGGGATTAGTTTACTTGTTTCAGTGAATTTTTAAAGGCAGCCCCAAAGGCTAATTACCATTAATGTGATCAAATGGCAGAAGTGTCAAAATGGTTATAAAGGCCACCGATTTATACTTAATGTTTGAAATTCTAAAATATGGAGATGGAAAGAGCTCAACATTTCATGTTTTTCAAGATCTTCGGTCAGTACTAAGTGGAAGAATAGGGAAACTAATGATATGCATTCAGTGCATGTTTGAAAGAGTATCTAAAGACAAAGCCCATATAGCACTATGGAGGTGTAATTTTAAAAAAAAAAACTGAGAAGAAAGCAATAGTTATTTGGCAAGTAGATAGATATTTGAATGAGCACATAAAATGGATGAACGTTTGGATTCTTTGTGCGTGACATTTCCATACTCAGAAAGAGACAAATAGCATTTTCTGTCAGTTACCATTCTACCAATTCATGACATTCCATAATGACAGCGTGGGCATTAAGAAGAAGCTTAGTTTTAATATCCAAAACAAATGCAAAACATTAGGTAATAGTCCCGTGTGGAATGGAAATCAAAGTCACAAACATTGTTATGTTCCAAAGGACTGGTGGATCGAGGACATTTGTGAAC
>MU224469.1:1214549-1225241 GCA_018584345.1 Thuja plicata
TATAGTTTCACTTAACTATGGTCTTATAGAATAAAATAACATATATACTTAGTTGGGTTAATATAATAGTAAATGAATATCACAATCAAATTCATTATATTTAAAGTTTAAAATGCTAATGATTTTACGTATATATATGTTACTTAAATCTAATCAATGGGTTAATGACACTCTAATTGGTATTGTTATTGGTTTAAAAGGATATTAATTAGAATCACCGCAAAGATAATAAAATCGATTATACTCCCATATAATGATGACAATTAATGTTAAATACATATACCTTAAACAATAGTTAGATCTTTACTTTTGCGTAGATAGCCACATTTATGAAAGGTTGTTGAAGATGCATCAATGAAGCGATTTCAATCTTGCATTCTTCAATGTTGATTAGCATCTTTTAGGCATCTATTTTCTTTAGAGGGCGGGAGCTAGAGGTCTACTTTTGGGGGATACGGCATGCCAAGTAATAAAGAGATCTGATATGAAGGGGTCGTATGATAGGAAGCCACACCTTGCTCTACGTTCTCCTACACCCATGTCAACGCTCATACGCCATCATGATATACCCATTAATGTCACTAATCTTTTTCGGAATGCAAAACCTCTGCATTGTTCACAAAAAAGCCATGGTAGGCACAGAAATAATATAAAAACTATACGCTACAGATGCAATGCTGCCAGTGACAAGTCTATTTTATTTGAACAACACAAGCTCATGGAAGAAGTAAAGAGTTGGAAAGCTCGTGCGTTGTTAAGCTCAGATGGAGGAAAGAGGTGCATTATGGAGGAGGGGGGCGCAACAGTAGGGGGGGCGCAACAGCAGAGGGGGCAGTCTTTTGGGGGATACGGCTCGCTCTATGAAAGAGGGAAAGGAGGGAGATAGTTTGGGGGGGCCAGGAGGAATGCGTGGGGACTTCCCAATCAATGCTATGCCTGTGCTATGTTTTGGATTTGATAGGCCTGATTTCTTTTGGGGGTCACTGTTGCAACATTGGTCTGTATTTGTTACCTTTGTTTTCCCCCTGAGGTTGTCTTGGAACTGAAGGCGTGGGGAAATTGTTAATTCTGAAGCAGTGCATATGGAGAGATATTACTTCGAATGCCCCTCTATGGTGTCAAAATTGTATATACAGATCTTCCCCTTGAGTTCATTTTCAGCAATGGATATATGTGCTTCAATTCACAGTCAAACAAATTTCTCAGTTGGGTTTGCGAAGGAAGATTTGGAATTTGGTGTAGACAAGAATGCTATTTTTTTTCCCATTGAGAATATCTGTGGCATTGAGCCTGGCTACAGGTGGAGAAAAGGGTGCAACACTGGACCAGATTCTACACTTGTCTCAAGTTCAAAGATGCCCATCAATTGCATGAACTTTTGTTCTCAGATTATCAATGCAGTTCTTCCAGATGGAAGTGCCAATGGAGGCCCCTCTTTGTCCTTTGTAAATGGGGTATGGGTGGATCAATCCATGACCCTGAAGCCCAGTTACAGAGATCTTGTGAAGAATCAGTATAAAACCGAAGCTATTTTGGTCGATTTTATCAATAAGGTATGTTTTACCCTCTATCCTATTTGTTTGCTTTCTTTTTTTCCTTTTGTATTTAGGACAACAAAGTGTTATAACCCTTATTGATGTGGGGAGCAGACATAAGTGCTTACAGTGTAGGATATGTGTGTTGGGTCCTCTAGTTCGATGAAAACATATGTTGCCAGTAACAGCAAGAGTGTAGATAATTTGGTGGGTTTTTTGTATATAATTTTGGTATAGCCGCATATTGGGTTTTTGCAGAAATGTGTGGTTGTCTTCGCTCTTGCTGTTATTATCACATTAGGTTTTCACGAGCACTTTAAGTTGAATCAACGCTCAGGGCGTGCCCTATTGTTTAAAATACACTAGGAAGATTTGAGATTGCAGAACTTTATTCTTTGCAGCATTAGGGTTCTTCCTTTGAGTATCTGTAAGCCATAATCAGGATCGCCTGATATTCAGCACATGGTGTGTATGATCCGAGAAGGAATTTTTCCGCAGTGAAGTATTTGAACTTTGCAAACCTAGTAAGCTTGTGTTATTTTTTTAACCTACCTTTTAGATCTTTCATAATCGTGATGAGGGTTATGTAAAGCACCTATCCAATTAATGCTTAACCGTCTCTATTTATGTGGGAATACAGAATGAATCTTTAATGGCTTGCTTACCCTGGATTAGATATATCATATAATTAATAGTTTTTAATTCAAATTTTTCCATGCACTAGTTAAGTAATTTTTGCAGATCCTTTGTTTTCCATTAGAATATGTACTCCTAACATACTTTAGTAATTTTTTTGTTTTACTCAATTGACGTGGACCAACTATATAGGGGTACATATAAATTGAACTTTAATAACGATAATATTTTTTTTTAAAAAAAGTCTTCTATAATAATCTTAAATTCAATTCATAAAGTCCAATATTCTTGAATGATTATGGGATCTAAGGTATTACATTTATGACATTTATTTTTCTTAGTTGCTATAAATTAATTGTATTGCTAGTTGAATAACGAGGTAGTCAAAATTAAGTAAGATTGTAAGTTTTTGTTTAATTTTAGCATTGTCACACATTGAATATTGAAATGGGGTTATATGATGAATAATTGATTTCTAGTAATTCGGTCAAACTTTATTTGTTATCTATTGGGTTCATAGATTGTCATCACAATTGTTTGGTCATGGATTCGTAATTGTCACTATACCTTATTTTCTTATCACTGAATGGTTGCAAGTGTAGTACGTTCCTTACCCTTCTTATATTGACTAATTATGAGTTTTTACGTTTACAATGGCATCTTAGACATTTTTTTTTTTGTTAAAGGTCATTACTATGTTCGAATAATTGAATTCTTTCTTCTACATTTAAAAATGCCTCGTGGTAAATATTTAAGGATTCAAGGTATCTTAGCAAGCGTTATTGGTAGGGTGGTCATAGATATGAATAACTATGAATGTTACTACTCCTTTGATTAAGGGTTACAACCCCATTGCTACCACTCTTTAAAAGACTGGTTTAAAAGTTAAACCCGAACTACGATGTCTCTGCGAGTTACGTAGGAAAGGCCATCTACGATGAGCCCCCGAGGCATTAGGTTTGGCCCTTAGGTTTTGTTCTGTTGAGTTCTCTTTTATCTCGCCACCCCTTACCAATATTTTGCATAAGTTGCATCTCATTACAAAACTAATTTTAAATAGTTATGGATGACTTTGCTATGATATTGGTGTAGTTTATCTTCGATCATGTATGTAATCAACAATGAATTCTAACATCATGCATCTAGTTGTGTAGCAATATATACTAATGTAGGAGAGAAAGAGGTGGGGAGGTTATAATACCTAGGCAAGGAGGAGAAAACTCAGGTATGCAACACCTCCGTACGATTGTCATTTGAATACTATGAAATGCTAATTCTTAAAGTCGCTCCATTGCCTTCTTGTACTATAGATAAATATTAAAATTAATAGAATCATAAATTGTGGATGTAGTTAAAATGGTATGTTATATCTCTTAAAAGAAAAAAAAAATTTGTTGCATTTTTGGGCATTACATTTGTCCTGCTCGTCGAGTTCCACTATCAGGTTCCTCTTTATCCTTTTCACTTTTCATTTTCGATATACATACAAAACTGTGTCGTCATTTTTCTTTGTACTTAGAAATTTTCGGTGATCTCTGATATCTGTATTTTTGTTTTTATCTTGACCTATCTTTTGATGTATGTTTACCGAAGATCTTCATTTCATACTAGTGAAAAAATAATGTCATCACTCTGTTCCTTTCTAGGTGAACAGTTTTGTGCACTCTTATTTACACTTGTCATTTTATTTACCACGTCATTCTTTTGGAAATATAGTTCTTGAAAATGCACTCTATAACATTTCTCCTCATTCTACCTTATATAAAAAAATATATAATTAATCTTACAATCTTATTTTTGAAAATGCAAAATAATTATATATCTACAATAGAGTATTGAAATAAAAAATCAAAACTTCTTTTGGCCAGTTGTTTTAATGAATGTCAACATTAATATTTAAGGTATGTTTGAATGAATATGGTCATTACAAAAATGCGTGTCTGATTTACAAGCTTCATTCGAATACACCTTCATCTAAGGGTGGGGTCAACTAAAGGTATGTCCCTTCATTTAAAATCCCTTTAAACAAAGGTATGTTTAAACAAACTACCTAATTAAGCACATCTCCTCCTTTTCTTAAAAATTCCTATAGATTTATAGCCTTCAAAGTCCAGGTTGATGACTCAAATAAAATCATCTTGAATTTTTTTTTATGGGATTATCAAAAATAGCTTTCCAAAATCTATAATTTTAATATATATTGAGTTTATTATAAAATTATTTAGTTTTACAAAACATAGGCTTCTCATTGATCATAAACTTCTTTGTTATACACATAGAAAAATTAAAAACTAAGTTGAGAAAAAATTAGAATATCTAAACATTAGGTATTGATGTCCTTGTTCTAACAAAAAATGTGAATTTTAATACATGCAAAACAAGTTATGTGTGAGTTCATACACTTATGCCTACATTATACTTAGTTAGACATCAAAACCTAAGGAAAGAATTAACAAAAACAATATGAAACCAAATAAAACCATTATATATTATTGTTACAAACCTAAATTTTAAAGAATCAAAATTTTATACCTTGCAGGAAAAAGTTATGTGCGACAGAATGCATATATCTTTAAAAATAGTGTTTACTACTTAAAAACAAGTTATTGAAGGACATGAAAAAGGGAATACAATTTGAGTTGAATATTTTCCAAAATTATAATCTATGGAAAAAAATGTCACAAATCACTTGTTCATATCATCTTCAAATGCCCAACGATTTAGCAGCTATGTGTCACAAATTGAATGTCTAGTTAAACATGTTGATTTGAATGTCAAGTTTGACCAAAAATTGTAACCAACTATTGTAGTATTACCCCAAATTTAATAACAACAATATTTTGTCAAGTTTGTTGAGCCCACTTAGAAGTTTCCCAATACAAAATCAGATTGTCGAGAATATCTTCTAACAATAAAACTTGTTTTTTTAGTTCAAAAATTCCTTGCATTATAGGTTTGATTCTAGTAGCTAAGGATTTCATTATGATTTTATAATAAGTATTCCAAAGTATTATAGGTTGACAATTAGAGATAGTATCTTCCTTTTCCCCTTTGGCAAGAAGCTTGATTATGTCATGATTAATCTGTGGTCCTAAGAACCCTTTTTAAAGTGCTTCCACATAAACACATTAAAAGTCTTCCTTAATATGATGGCACATGGATTGATAGAACTCCATAGGAATCTCATCACAACCTGGGCTTTTATATGGGACCATAAAAAATTGAAAATCTTTCAACACTTCCAAAGAGAGGGTTCTATCTATATATATTTTATAATCAACATCTATTTGATTGGGAATATAGACACAAATCGTATCATTTAGGGTGTTTTATATGTATTTCCATTACATATCTATAAAAAATAAATTCATAAAATTATTTGAATGAATTACATATATTCAAACCAAATCAGAATGATGAGAAGTAGTTTCATCTTTGATAGCAAAAATTATTCATTTCTTATGTTTATAACTAAGATAATTAGAAAAGTACTTAGTACCCTTGTTTCCTTCTTTTATCCAGTGTGACTTGGATCTAATTCTATCCCAATAACTTCTGTAATTATCAACTTCATGTAGAAAGACTTTAGCAGAAGCAATGAAAGATTCCAAATTAATAAATCTAGATTCAACATTGAGAATCTATCTTCTATGAGAAAGTTTTACTTGGAGATTTATTTTTCCTTATGATTTAATTTTTAATCCATTTGTAATTTATGTTTAGTAGGAGCAATGGAAGCTTCCAAATTAATATATCTACAATCAACATTGAGAATTTATCTTCTATGAGAAATTTTCTCTTAGAGATCTAATTTTCCTTATGATTTCATTTTTAATCTATTTGCTTGCTCAATATTGGGTGTAGCCAAGGATGGAGGGAACTCAAAGAGGTCAGTCCAATCCTTATAGAAAGAGTCACTCCATGGAAACAAAAATTCAAAGAATAAGAAGATACAGAGAGAAAGTAAAATCAGTGGTTCGCATTATTCCAGATTCATAAAATTACATCAAATTGTTGAGCAACATGCACGCTTACATTCCAGGCATACATGCCTGATTATAGATTGAATTCATAGAAAAATACAATTATAACCTTTATAAGGTTATCTATCTAAGAAATATCTCCTCAATATATCAAAAATGCCAAACTAGATATCAAATACATAAATATATAGGGGCTTGCATCACAAACAAATCATCCAAGATCGGTAAAATTCTCCAAGGTAGGATAATGTAATACCAAATACATGTTATGACCCAAATCATAAGGATCTCCCTCAAATAGATGAAAACATGATGTGTGATCTATAATATAAGTCAGTGAGAACTCTGCTAACATAGAATGAAATTCCAAAAGATTTGCATTCCAAGGAAAAAGGTTTACGAGATTGGAAAACTCCATTAGGCTGTGAAATGTGAAGAACAAATTTTTATGGGCCAAAATCCAAGAAATCTCCATCTATAAGAAACATATCAAGGTGTGAAACTAGAAGATGGTCCACCACAACATGAAGAACATTCCACAATGTTTGCAACTAAAGAAAAACCAAATCGAAGGAATACCACTAAAAATATAAAGATGGGAAAAAAAAGGAAAAACTAAAAGCATAAATATTTTTGGTTGATGCAAGATTGCCAAAGAACCCTAGATGATCCTACACCGGACTCCCAGGGTTATTAAAAAGTGAGCCTCTAACTTTGTTGGGGCCAAAGGAAAACTAAGATGACTAACCTCAATGTGATAAATCCATGAACAATATTCAACTAGTATGTCTTTCCACTTGACAATAGATTTTGTATATTGTTTATCTCTTGTAATTCTACCAAGTCTTCTACCCAAAATCTATTCTATCTCATCCATCTTCTTCTTTGGATAATTTTGTTCAACTTCTGAAGCATTCGCTTCCCTGAATCCTGTCTCATGATACTCATACAAATCTACAACATTGAATATAGGTGATATGTCCATGTCCTCGGGTAACTTAACTTCATATGCATTCTCTGAATAAAATCTCTTCAAGATATTTCACTATCCAAAATTTTTATATTAAGATAGTTCAAAGAAACTTATACATTACTAACCATATACTATCATGGATATTTATCCTATAAGATGTCCCATAGTATTAGCATTATATCTATTTTTACATATATCCTTATAAAAATGTTATAAAAATGGGTTGCCTTTGCTTATATCTATTTGTATCCTACTATCACATATGTATAGCACTATTCACATATTGCTTACAAAAAATGAGATGTATAGATCATATAGTTAGCAGATGCATGGTTTCTTTTCACTATCATTGCCTCCTATCAGGCCACAAATATCAATATCCCATCTAGGGATACTATCTAGTGGGACATTTTTTCACTTAAACTATGCCTTAGCTTAGATATTTTTGGCTCCCTAACCCAACCACTGTCTTGTTTTTCATCAATTTTTTGTTCATTTACAAATTGGTTCAAAGATTCTAGCTCCTTGGGGTCCAACATGTATTTTTGTCGATTAATTTATTGTACATAATGAATGTCACTTTTCTAGATTCACAAAGATCCTTCTCTAGTAAGGATCATAAATATTTCTTTTGAGATCTCTAGTACTACAAATACCTCTATCATAATGTAATAATGGGTGAGTTTAATATTAAACCAAATAAGTTGCCTTCTATTGTTTTGAAAAAAATCACCATTCCTCTCTTTCCAAAGGAACCACAGAATCTCACAAGCTAACATAGACCAAAACCTATTCATCTTGAAATCAAAGGAGTCTACAAATCTAGCAAGAACCTCACTCTAGGAGAGACCATGGTGACAATTCCAAACAATAGGGGAACCAAAGAAAATAACCTAAAGACCACGAGCAAAAAAACACTAAAAAAAGGATTATCAAAAGACTCAAGAGAATAATAGACCCCATAGACAAGAGATTCGTGACCCAAAGACGATAGGACTGATGCCACAACCAACTTATTGAGAAGAAAAAACCAATGAAAACATGACTTTTTTGGTTCAATACGAGAGTGCCACAAAAAAATAAAAATAAATTGCCCTTTGAGGAAGACAATCAAATCCCCAACATTGGTCAACCCAATTGATAATAGAGCTATCACCTTTTAACATATTATAAATTTTTTTAATAGTCACATCTCTGAATTTAGTACCATCAACCCACTTTAGTTTGTGTAGAAAAGAATCAGTATCCACAATTTTAGCAAGAAAGAAACACCCTGTGCCTTTAACAATTAAAGAATATGTCTTCTTCTGAGTGGAATGAATACCATATTTAGAACTGATCTCGGGCCATGACCCTAGCCAATTTTTTTAAAAAATATCCCTTATTAGAGAGATACCTTTTTCATTCCAAATTTTTGTAGAACGACTTTGAGTCAAAGCAAGGGGTTTGTTGTTCATAAACACCCCCACTAGATTGATCTATCAATAATAACATAAGATGGAGAACCACCACTGGATCCTTTGGATGAGATTAGAGTCCTTACCTAGGACCATTCCTTCCACAAAGGCTTGAACACATCTGAACCAAAAAATTTCAAATTAAAATCTGCCATAACAATATCACATAGTGGAATGTCTTTCCATTTTTTATCTTTCCTAATGATCCATATTTCAATGTTGTATTTGACAATACTTTCCATGGTCCATTACCACTTAATGATTTAAGGATCCATTTAGAAGAAAGAGCCACACCATGAGCCCTGATGTAATGCCCCGCCAGGCAACCCAGGAGAACTAACCTAACCATGACACTGAGTTAATAGGATTTTTTCTTTTAAAATATTTACAAACAACAATACTAACAATGCAAAATCAATGCAATGAAGTACAAGACATACATATAAGTAAAACTCATACATAGATAACCATCCTTGAGGGTTCCTTGATGTATAATTACTTAAGCATGATAATCTACAAAAACAACTATAAATAACTAAAATGAAGGATACATCAAGTGAATCCAATAATATACATCATGTATAATAAGACTAGATATACATATGATACCCAAGGTATAAAACTAAATCAAAATCCATTGGGCAAGTCACAGGGTATTCAATAATACATAACAAAACAATACAATACATCCTCTACAGGATGTCAACCAATATACACATATGGTTACAAAAGTACATCTCATGAAACTTCACAAGCCTCCAAAAGAATACGAAGGATAAGAAATTGTAACAAGGATCATCCAAGAATGAAGAAGAACCGTCAGATCTCAATGGTAATAAGATTCACTACCACCCGACCATGTGTAAACAAAGGTCCACTCCCACTATGCTAAGGAGATAACATCAGGCCCACACACGGGAACACAATCCAAAAAGACTAAAGTAGAAGTATATGGATAAGAAGGATCAAGACACACTAGAGATCCAAGGTCGATACACAAAGGTACACCATCCAAAGATAAAGGAACATACATAAGATATCCAAAACACCAACATAAACCAAAATCCAAATGCCAACACCACAACCATAAAAATTAAAGCAAGACTTATGGAGGAGACTTGAGCTACATTCTATGGGAGTGTCGTCACATGCTCAATAAATTGAGTTACCCTAGACTAGCCTCTCTAGACCTTGGACCTCAAGCATCATCTAGTTGAGTTACCCTGGACTCTCAACATGTTAACTAATCTTGTATTTAATGTTATCTTCAAGTTTTATTATTAAATTATCACTTATTAAAAACTTACAATACGTCACCCTGAACTGGCCTCCTTGGGCCCCAGAATCCTATTGTAAGCCACTCCCTAAGATGCACCGAAATAATCACCCCCTAAGCTCAAGGTCAAATATAATCTCATAAATCTCATAAACTGGTTCCTACCCATATAGGAACTAATGGTTCTCACTAACCATAACAACATGAGTCATTCTCAAAGGATCACATATCCTAAGTACATAATCACTAGGTTCAGGAAGGACAATCAAACCAACATAACATAATAAGAAACATGTATTGAAAAAACATGCAATACACCATGATGAGTCAAATCCCAAAACCCTAACAGACTCCCAACATGGTAAGGTTCACAATAGAAAAGATTACAACATCATTCCAATAACATCTAGATTAATAGATCATGACATAATAAGTACATCTCCAGAAGAGCTAATTCAGAATTCAATGATAACATGGTGATAAACAAATTTATAACCCTAGTTATGCAAATTCATTTACTTGTTAAAATTACTAACACCACTATAATTAATTTTTTCGAGAATATGCAAATCAAAGCTCCTATAGAGTAATTTATGAAATTTATCATACATAAATTACCCTATCCAATAATTACTAAAATCTTGACTATAATTACAATGGAACAAAAAATACCAGTGTACTACCATTTAACATATAATAATACTCAAAATATTAATATCATTTATTAAATCAAATTAATATAACCTTGTCTTCAAATAAAAACCACTATATAAAAATATCCACTTTTAAAATGAAATAATCAACCTAAAAATAGTAGTGTTATATATATATA